>PVHY01005380.1:34881-83945 GCA_004024945.1 Uropsilus gracilis | reverse complement strand
AGCCGGGCACGGTGGCTCGTGCTTGTAAGCTTCAGCCTATGAAGCGGCAGGGGCTAGGGATCGCGGTTCGAGTCCCGCCTGGGGCCCGTAGTGAGACCTAGTTCCAAAAAATAGCTGGGTGTGGTGGCGCATGCCTGTAATCCCAGCTACCTGGGAAGCTGAGGCTGGGGATTGCTTGAGTCTGTGGTACCCTGGGCAATAAGAGCCTGCAGTTCCATGGGCAAAAACAGCAAGACCCAGTTTCAAAAAAAAAAAAAAAAAACAAGAAAGCAGCAAGTTTCATTGTTACTATATAAATGATCTAATTTATATACAGAAAATTCTGTAGACTAATCCAAAAAAAAAAAAAAAGGTGAAACTAGTAAACGAATTCAGTAAATTTGCAGGACACAAAATCGGTATGTAAGGAGGTGGGGGGAGTGTTAAAAAAATCAATTGTGAAAATCAGTTGCATCACTAATAATCAGGGAAATGCATATCAAAACCACAATGAGATATCATCTCACACTAGTAAGAATGGTCCATATAAAAAAAATAAATGCACAACAACAAATGTTGGCATGGATATGGGGAGAAAGGAACACTTTTACACTGCTGGTGGGAATGCCAACTGATCCAGCCACTATGGAAAGCTTTTAAAACTAACTTTAAGCAGAATTGAAGTATAGATCATGAGAGGGGGAGGGGGACTCAGGGGTGGAAAGGGCACAAAAGCTTAAGGCGATGGTTCACCAGTGATATGTTGGTGGGAGAACCCTGGGGTAGATAATAATGTAAAAAAAGAAATCACACCTACAAAGCACAAAAAAAAATTAATAAATAAAATAAAAATCAGTTGCATTCCTATATATTTTCCAATGAGATATATAAAAAAGAAATGATTGTATTCATAATAGCATCAAAATAAAATAAAATACCTAGGAATAAATTTAGCCAAGAAAGTCAAACATTTGTAGAAAAAAAAATGTTAAGACTGTTAACAAGAAATTAAAGACTGGACTAAAAGAACTAATACTGTTAAAATAGCCATACTACCCACAACCATTTACTGACTCAATACCATTCTATCAAAATTCTAAAGGCATTTTTCCACAGACATAAAGCAAAAAATCCTAAAATTTCTATAAAACTGAAAGATCTCAAATAGTTAAAGCAATCCAGAGAAAGAAGAATATAGGTGGAAGTATACTTTCTGGTTTCAAATTCTATTGCAAAGTTATAATAAAGAACACAGTATGGTAAATGACATGAAAATAGACACCTAGAACAATAGAACTTTATGGCTACCCCAGATTTAAACCCCCTACATGTCCATTCAATTAATATTTAAATAGGGTCCCAAAAATACCCAATAAAGAAAGGTAGTCTCTTCAAACTTCTCAACAGATGTTTCTGTGAAAACTGGATAACCAAATTTGGAAAAATAAACTTGATCCCTTTCTTATACCATTCACAGAAATTAACCAAAATGGATCAAAGCAATCTTTTACTTTGTTACTGAGAATTAACACATCAACAGGTTGCAGATTTATCTTACGTGTAACTTAAACATTTTAACTAACAATATAAGTTCCCAAAAGCATCAATCTTTCACTTTGTTATCCCTTCACTAAGACTCCATCAAGGTAAATTGGATTTGCTTTGAAACTTTTTAGGAAAATACCCTGGCCACAGGGCTCCTTAGAATTATTTACTAAATCAGAGGGCGACATCAAAAACTCCCTTGCCTGGAGTCTGGGGGCAGCACCCTCAGCTTCCAAGAACATCCCTCCTGTGGGGACAGAGAGCTTCGCCCATGGGTGCTTTCACCCCATGGGTCCCCCATTTTCGGGTCAGCTCCCACAAGGAAGAAGTTCCCCAACACTGGCCTGAGCAATGATCTAAATATGAAACCAAAGACACTTACGTAAAAGTAAGAATCCATGGGTGGAACTGAAGCAAAGTAAAATATTCTGAACAGCAAATGAAATAATCACCAAATGAAAAGTCAGCCTACTAAATGAGACAAAATATTTGCAAATCATCCATCCATCATATAAGGTGTTGATACCCAGAATCAGTTGCATACACAAAATTGCATTTTAAATACTTACAATATTGGGGTGAGGAGGTAATAAAATTAACTACTTCATTCACAATGGAATAAATAAAATACTTAGAATAAATTTAAGCAAGGCGATGAAATATTTGGGGAAAAAATTGAAGGAAAACAAAGACATGAATGGATAGACCAGCCCATATCATTTGTAGGATGTCATAATGTACAGTTTCTACAAGACCACAAAACTCCACATAATCTCATTTTAAAATGGGCAAAGGGACAAAATACATTTTCCAAAGAAAACATACATATGACCAACATGAGAAAATATGCCCAATTATCACTAATAATCATGGAAATGCAAATCAAAACCATGATATCACCTCACACAAGTTCAGCAACCTATCAGCATAAACAGATCAAAAGTGTTAGTGGAGGTATGAAGAAAAAGGAACCTCATACACTGTTGTTGGGAATACAGATTGGTGAAACTACCATGGAAAACAATATGGAATAGAACTACCAACAATGCAACATACCATGTCTGGGTATATATCCAAAGAAAAGAAACCATTTCAAAATGGCACCTGCACCCCCATGTTCATGATAGCATTATTGACTATAACAAATACAGAAACAACTGGAGTTTTCATCAATACATCAATGGATAAAGTATGTGTGGTATATATTCAGTGGAATATTAGTCAGTCGTGAGAAAGAAAATGCTGTCCTTTGCAACAACACATAGACACTGTGCTAAGGTTAGATAAATCAGACAGAGAAAATGTTGATATCCCTTAAATAAATGAATCTTTAAAATGATATCCCTTAAATGAATCTTTAAAAGCCAAAGATGTAAAAAAAAAATTAAAAAGAGTAAAAAATAGTGGTACCAGGAGCTAAATGGGGGACTAGGAAAGATGCTGTTTAAGAGCACAAACTAACATCGAGCTCATACATTTTGAAGATCTAATATATGGTATAAAGATTATTGACAGCAATATTGCATTATGCCCATAGGACTTGCTAAGAGACTAGATCTTAGTCTCATCATACACAAAAAGAAATGATAATCAAGTGATGTAAGAGAGGTGTTAGCTAATGCTACCATGGCAACCATATCACCATATATAAATGCGGATTACCATGTTGCATGGCTATTGTATCTCAACAAAAAGTAAATTTAAAAACCTTCTGTGGTGTGGAAATGTAGGGAAAGAAACACTCTTACACTGCTGGTGGGAATGTAAAGTGGTCCAGTCACTGTGGAAAGCAGTGTGGAGGACCCTCAAACTAATGAAAATGAAACTACCATTTGACCCAGCAATCACTCTTCTGTGAATCTACCCAAAGAGACCTCAATGTGGTTACAAAAGGACACCTGTGCTCAGATGCTTATTGCAGTACTATTTATAATTGCAAGGACATGAAAACAACCCAAACATCCCAAAACAGACAAATGGATTAAAAAGATGTTATGCATATACACAATGGAGTAGTACTCACCAATTAAAAATGAAAAATTTGATGAATTTATGGAAACTTGGATGTACCTAGAAGAAATCATACTAGCAGAAACAAGGCAGAAAGAAAAAGACAGAAACCAAATGGTTTCACTAATATATGGGCAACCAAATGAAAGTACACAACGGGAGGGTGGGGACCAGCTGGAGTGGTCGGGGAGGGGAGGTGGTGTGTGACCCCCAGGGAATAAACTGATGTGAAATATATAAACAAATTATTCAATAATAAAAAAGGAAAAATAAAAATAACCTTCTGTATAGCAAAGAAAACCATCAACCTATGGGATGGGAAAAATACTTCTAAATCATAACTGATAAGATTTAATGGCCCAAACACATAAGGAATTCATACAACTCAATAGAAAAACTATTAAAAAGCAGACAGCAGAACCAAATAGAAGTTTTCCAAAGATGATGAATGTTAGGAATCCTGTGCGGGAAGGGGGGGACAGCAAAGAGAGATTGATAGCCATCTATGAGAAACTAGCTTGCAGAAAGGGACTTGAGAACAAGACAAGTCTGCTTTAATACCTTGAAAAAAGAATGGTCGCAATGAGCTCGGGCAACATGGTGTGCACCTGTAATCCCAGTTACCTGGGAGGCTGAGGTTGGAGATCACTTCAATCCACAGGTTTGAGACAACCCTGGGCAACATAGCAAAACCTAGTCTCTTTAAAAAAATGATCACAATGAGGGCAATAAGGAAGGAAAAAAAAAAAAACAAAACAGGATTCCCTGATACCATAACATGTGACACATCGGCTAGGAGGATTGGGGTTCTTTATCTAAACAGGAAAAATACCCGTGGGGGTAAACAGTTTTCTTTCACAGATGAGTGTCTGTCTCTCAGGTCTCTCAGTGGGACATTCCTAGGAAGTTAGGGGGATGTGGTGGGACTGTCGTCACAGATAAGATACTTGCTGGTAACCATCTTGAGTGTGCCAGAGAGGACTAGACAGATAAATGTGTTCTTTTATCTAAGGCAATGCTCTTAATCTGTATCCACAACCCACAGATGAATAGCCAGCAGTTACAGGAAAAGATGCTCAACATCATTATCAGGTCAGGAAAATGCAAAGCAAAACTACAATGCACTATCACCTCACACACATTAGGATTGCAATTATCAAAAAGATCAAAGACAACAATTGTTGGTAAAGATATGGAGAAAAGGAAACCTGTTGGTCAGGATATAAATTGGTACATACTCTTTTCTCCAACAATATGAAGGCCCTTTGAAATATTAATATAGGATTGTAATTTGATTGAGCAATCACATGCCTCAGTGTATATCCAAAGGAAATCACTATTGACCAGATAGCCACAGCCCCATGTTCATCACAGCAGCATTCACATCATTCACAATAACCAAAACATAGAAGCAAACTAAGTGTCCACCAATACCACAATGGATAAATGACACACACACTGAAAAATTCTACAATAAAAAAGATAATCCTGCTATTTGCAACACAGAGGAAATTAAAAGCACTACATTAAGTCAAGCAGATAAAGACAAGCACCATATGATTTCACCATATGATATATGGAATCTAAAAAACCTCAACTCACAGATACAATGAATAGACTGGTAGTTGCCAGAGGCAGATGGAGAGAGGAAAGGGTGACAGAAGGTAAACGGTGCAAGCTTCTGGCTTTAATGGAAGGCATGGGGAGCAATGCACTGCATAGTGATTACAGTTAATTATTGGGCTATTACAGTGACATTGTATGGGTAATTCAATATCATTTGAAAATTGCAATAGATCTCAAAAGTTATAAGAAAAAACTGTGGTAATAGGTGTAACTAGATTTATCATAATCATTTCACAGTATATACAAATATCAAATCATCAAGTTATACCCCTGAAATTAATTCCACATGTTAATTATAGCACAATAAAATAAAAACATCAGTTTCTTTCTTCTGTTACTGTGGGTTTAATGTGCTCTTATTTTAATTCCTTAAGAGAGAAACTGAAGTCACTGTTTTGAATTTTTTTTTTTTTATATTAGGTCTTGCTATTTTGCCCAGGGAACCGCAGGTTCACGTTGCCTGGTGTACCATGGACTCAAGCAATCCCCAGCTTCATCTTCCCAGGTAGCTGGGATTACAGGCGCGTGCCACCACACCCAGCTATTTTTTGGGACTAGGTCTCGCTGTGTTGCCCCTGCCACGACTCCATAAGCTGTTGCTTACATGCATGTGCCACTGTGCCCGGCTGAAATCTTTTCCAATAGAAAAGTTTATTTTTTGAAAAATTCCTCCTACTTTTTAGTGATATCCCACTAATTATGACATGCTGTATTTTTATTTTCAAAATATATCTTTTGGTCTTAAAGATCATTTAAAATGCAGTATTTAGTTTCCAATCTTGGGGACTTTTCAATTTTCATGTTATTGAATTTAATTCCATTTAATTTAATGGATTAAATTATTTTATATGACAAAACAGTTTATGTTGTTTGGAAACTGTTTTATTGCCTGAGATATATAGTCTTATCATAGTAGATATTCCATAAAAGAAACAGGTGTTGCTGGGTATTTTATAAATGTCAATTTGATCTAGTTGTCTAACAATATTGTTTTATCAATTATCTTCTATATTCTATTATGAAAACAGAGACATCAGCATGTGTAAGTGACTGGCCCCCATTACTCCCTCAGGCCCCAGTGGTGAGCCCAGCCAGCACACCCTTGGGTACTCAGTGTGGTACTGAACTGCCTTCCTCCCTAAATGGTTCTAATCAATAGGTTGTGTCCTATGTTGCAGCTGCAGATCTGGACATTTATCCTCCCATTTTCCCTTCCTCTTGCCTTTTGAAGGTCAGTTGCAAGTATCTACGATTTCTACTACCCATCTTAGTTCTATTGCTTTTAGTTACTGCAAATGAACATAACACCCTTTTACACAGACTTGCAGGCTGGCATCAAAATGAAGAGGAATCCTTAATCGCTTGACTCCAAACAAAAGGATCATGGCTGCAAGTTCCTTACAGTCAATTAAAAACATGTAGGTCAAGCAAGATCTAGTGTGTCCAAGACCTGTTTCAGAGCTTATGGTTTAATCTTGGAGCAATATGGGAACTGATGTACTCAGAGGCACAGTGTGAAGGAAAGGAATTAACGATTTTGTGACTGACAAGAGAAGCTCAACTTGCGCAAAAGAGAAACATATTCCCTTAAGAAGAATCTAACAGGAGCATCAACTGCCCCTCTGAACTTTGGTTGATGAATTGTGTTGATTCAGATAGTAGTTCTAAATCTTCCCTATAGAATAACCTTGGGGACCCTCTCTTGACTTTCATCATAATGTAGCAACTAAAATCCCACCCATTTCTGACATACTGACATACCTCCAGAATATTCAATAGAATTGATACACTACGAACAATTATTGCTAAGCTATCACTTTAAACAGCAGTCCCATGCCACAGAAGTGAGATCGTTTGCTTAGAAGCAACCATGAACCCCTTTATGACAAGTTTACATGGCATTATATTCAGAAGTACAATTACAAAAACAAAGTAATCTAGAGAGAACATGGGCTGCATTGCTGAAAATATCTCCATGTTTTGTTTATAGGTGAGAATATCAACTATTTAGCTACCCCAGAGCCAGCACAAATTAATTACACTCTGTTCTCCTTCTCTTTGTGATCTTCATCAGGGGAGACTTTTGCATCCAGATAAATCCTTTCACTTAACTAGAAAAGATTAGAATGTCAGGACACTGTGTCCACAAGGCCTACTTGGAGTTTGGCTACCAACCAAAACAGGTAAGGACTCGTCCAGTCCCGCTTCTTTGTGCATGTGAGACAATTGAGAAATAACCCTTCTCCCCCAAAGTTGTTCATCAGTAGTCACATCAATTGACTCTCCTCTTTATTGTTTATGTACCCATTTCCAAATGGCTAATAATAGAAGGCATATGCCATTCAATTCTTACTTTCTTCTATCTGTAAAATATTTTATGGAATCAAAGAATTCCCCCATAATTTAAACAAGAAAAAATGACACATGTCCACCTCCCTGGGAATTATTTAATAACATTACATTATCTGGCCAGACAGAGCTACTTGTCATAACTAGATTTTGACAATTGAGCTCTCAGTTTATTTCTTGAACACCTTTGAATATTTATGAATATCAGGTTGCTATAAAAACAGTAAAATATCAACTTAAAGTTGGCATGGCCTCTGTTATGAAAGAAAAGCAAGAGTTGGAAGTCTAGAAGATGGTTACTGACAACTTATAAAGCAAAGCACTACATTTATGAACAAAAAACATGGGAATAATCAATCTATTGGTACCATTAATTTTTTGTAATAGTTATAGAAATAGGTTAACACAGGTGGTAATCAAGACTTTAATGATTTGAGGATACCAAGAAGCACATTCTTAGAAACAGACAACACAGCTCTTACCTACCTTAAAGTATTCATTTCTTATTTTATAAGAATACCTATAAGAATACCTATATTTATAATAAATACCTGAAAGTATTTATTTCTTATTTTATAAGAAATCATTCACAGTAGTTACTTCTAGGACTAACTCTAGTATAAATGTGAATTAGAAGAGAGATTTTTGTGCTTCTTTTTTTTTTAGAGACTAGGTCTTGCTGTGTTGCCCAGGGTAGTCCTGAATCTGCAGACTCAGGTGATCCCTAGCCTTAGCCTCCCAAGTAGCTGGGATTACAGGCGCATGCCATCAGGCCCGGCTATTTTTTTAGAGACTAGGTCTCACTATGTTGCCCGAGGTAGTCTCAAACCCGTGGACTCAAGCAATCTCTGGCCTCAGCCTCCCAGCATTGGGATTACAGGTGTGCACCACCATGCCTGGCCTGAAATTTTTACCTTTCATTGTATAAACTTCTAAAGAGTTTAAATTGATGTTGCCATGTATTACTCATTAAAAGAGAAATGAGGAGAAATATAAGTTTTAGAATGAGGAAGTCCTGTAAATTAAGTGAAAGCAATAAACCATATTCCATGTTAAGAATAGTTATGTAAATTTGTGTTTCTATATACATATATTGTATATATTTATATGTGCAAAAAAAATCTATAGATACCCGAACTAAATAATACTTACTCTCCTCTAGGGAGAGTTGAAGAGGTTGAAGGATAAGGTAATATTCTGTTCTATTCACTACAGTCAGTCCCCTGGGAGGGCTACTCACGATTTTTCAACTCTCTTAAGGACGAAAGTGATACCCATTCCGTAGCACGCACGGTCCATGCCTCCTCCTGGTGCTGGGCAGTGACAGCATCTCAAAGCTCCCCATCAGCATTTCTGACTTAACTATATTTTGTCTTAACCCTATTTTCAACCTAGAATAGGATTATCAGGAAGTAACCTCACCGCAAGCGGAGAAGTGCAAAGCATGTACTTCTGACTACTAGTAGATGTTTAAATTAATAAAATGGGTACTTAAAAAAAAAAAAACAACTTTCCCCCTTCTTCTCCTGATAGTAGCACTGGGAAGATGGGGGTTGGGGGCGTGTTGCCTATCCTACTTACCTATTTTGGCGCTGTTTTCAATTACAAGGCACACGTGAGTTGACAGGTGTGTTTGGGTAGGAATCACTATGCCTGGCCACTTAGAAACAATCCCAAAAGTTATCTTTCTAACTCATCCTTTTCAAAAAAAAATTGGAACAGACTGACATCCAAACCCAATTTTACGCAAGATGTCAAAATACTCATAGAGACATACTTAGTACCTTTTAAAAATGTTCCTGGAAAAATATAAAAGCAGTATTGAAGACAAATTTAAATGAAAGAAAATCAAATAGCCAGCAAAAAGGCAGTCAGGAGTGGGTATATGCCCCAAGAAAGACCAGTCAGTTTCTCTCTCAGCAATCTGATTCTGGTGCAGAAACACCTGCGGAATGGAGGCACTGCAAACGAGTAACTCCAACGACTGACCTGTCTCCCACCCTTCTTAGGCCTGATTTTTCATTTCTTCCTTCATGTGTTAACCAAGTGAGTTCCTTTTTTTTTTTTTTAAATCAGAGCAATGAGGGAGAGCCAGGAAAACAGATTTATGAATTCAGAAAAAGAAAAAAAAAAACCCTAATGAATTCAGGATTAGTCAAGTGAGATTGCAATTCCTCTCATACATGCAGGAGAAATGTCTAATAGATTGTTGGAAATGTGGGTTTTGAACTCAGTAGAGAATACAAATAGGTGGCACAGGTTTGAGAAATACAAGCAAAGCTGGGAGTGGTGGCACACGCCTGTAATTCCAGTTATCTGCGAGACTGAGGCTGAGGATCACTTGAGTCTGCGGGTTAGAGACAACCCTGGGTAACATAGCAAGACCTAGTCTCTTATAAATAAATGAATGAATAAATAAATAAACAAACAAATAAGAAATATAAGCATGCGGAACAAAGTACGTGGCACAAGAGAGACAATGCCGTCAAAGAACCATGGGGGTCAGTGCCTTTTGAGGTGGGGAAAGGAGTATCAGCCACTGCCTTTTGTCCCCCGGCTGCTATCTAGGAAGGCCTGCCTTACCAGTCCTTCTGAGCTGATTTCCTGCACACACCACTCCCTGGGCATGAGCAGGCGCTCATGCGGCTGCAAAGTGACTGCACAGACCTAGTCGTTATCACAACACAGACAGGGAACCAGGTGCTTAAATCGGATGGCACCCAGAACAGGATGTTAGAAGCAGAGAACATGAACATGAAAGGAGTTTTTGCAACCATTTGAGATAAAACAGCCCCATCTGCCATCACCAGGAAAACTCCTTGCCTTAGAAAAAGTTAAAGTTAACAAACTAATAACAGAACTGAAGCACACAGGAAGGGAGAGGGAGGGGGGAAGGGTGAAATCAGGGGAGGGATGAGCACAAGTGACTAGGATAACGGTTCATGGGTGGCATGGTGGTGGGAGAACTTCCGGGTCGATAATAACGTAAGAAAATATAAATAATCAATAAAAAGGAAAAAACAAATAAAATCGCTTACCCAAAAAAAAAAGCCGTTTTGTTTTCAAGGAGATGAGAAAAGCAGAACAGGGAGTGCTTGACATTTTTTCCTTCCAAGGTCCCGTCTAAGGCCCTGGGAAACTCATGATGTGAACCACTTGCCAATTACACAAGAAAAGGCTCCCAGAGGAGATGCTATGCCACCTCCTGCAGTGCAATTAGAGGTCACTAATGCACGTTCATTGAGTAAGCTGTTCTCAGCCTCACCTGTGACACTAGCACACAACTAATGATGTCTATGATTCTGGTTTAATTGGCCAAGGGTGTAACCTGGGTTTCAGAACATTGAAAAGCTCCCCAGCTGATACTAATGCTGAACCAAGGTTTAGAACCATTAAATGAGCTACAAATGTTTTTTATTTGGCCTTCACTACATTGGCTTGTACAGTATATTTAAATTTTTTAATTATTTTTTAATAATGAAAAAGTCAATTTCATATACCGATGTCACCTAAGACCTGTTCTTCACTGGTATCTGCATACAGTAACTGCCTTTCTGCAAGACACTGCTTAGCTGTGCTGAGTTACTACCACATCTTCAATAAGCTTGTTTTCCATCCTCCATAGTCCCTCCCCAATCTTCCCCACTATCTCCTCAGCACAGGGCTAGTGACAGTTGCTGCTTATCCTCCAACTTGCACTGTGGGTTTTCTTATGTCAGTGCTAAGTAAAATACTGCTTATTCATGTTTCTCCAGCAGAAATAGGAAAGCAAAAGGCAATGAAGAAGGTCATACATTCCATCAAGTCTGCCACTCACTTCCAGGGCCTGTCTATCCCCTAAAGTGCCTGGGGGTGGAGTAGAGCCTTGACTGAAACCTGAATTTCCCCAAAAGGAGCACCAAAATACCTCATAACCTACAGAGCAAAGGGCAGAGAAGTGAGAGATGCCAACTCTAGTTAGTTAAATGATTAGATAGCTCTTTAAAAGGAAGTCTCACAAATACAGTAGAAAAAAGGGGCAGTGACAAGAGAGAGCTAGCTTCAGAATTACAAAAATACATAATGTTTGGGGTTTGTATCCATTATAAGGGAGGAAGGGAGCTGGAGACTAATCTGACCTGTGAGGTTTAGAAATGCCTAACTTGCAGAGTTAAAAACTTAACAAAGGGGGATTGTAACCCTAGGGGAGAGGGCAGCCTTGCTCCCCAAGGAGTTAGGACCCTGTGTTTTAGATGAGAATCCTCCTTTTTCAAGCCTGCCCAGCACTGGTACTCCCCGCACCTAACCTTGGGGTCTGTGCATGTGTGTCCTCAGCATGACACACTCCCCTCCCTGCCCTCCTCTGTCCAGCCCTCTCCCTGTCTTTCAGGGCTTGAGAACTCCTGACCTTGCCATCCTCCAGGTCAAGATGAGCCCCCCTCTATGCACTCCCATAGCCCCTATAGTTACCCCAGCAGAGCATTTATGCAACTTTGTCAATGCTTTTCCAAACAAAAGGGCAAGTTAAAACTAATAAACTGATAACAGAACTAAAGTATACAGCAAGGGAGGGGGAGGAAGGAAAAGAGAATGCAGGGGAGGGATGAGCATAAGAGATAGCGATGGTGTTCATGTGTGACATGGTGATGGGAGAAACTCTGGGAACACAACAATGTAAAATATATATGTGTGTGTATAAACAAAAAATATTAAAAAACAAAACAAAAAAGATCATTTTATTCATAAAGTTAATTCAAGCTGGATGAACTTAAATATAAGACCTGAAACTGTAACTCCTAGAAGAAAACAGAGGGGGGGAAACTTCATGATAATGGTTTCTTAAATGTGACCAAAAAGCATAAATAACAAAAGCAAATATGGACAAATGGGACTGCATCAAACCTAAAGGCTGCACAACAGAATAATAAAGAGTGAAAAGAAGGGAGAAACAGACTGGGGGGAAATATTACAGACTATATGTCTGCTAAAAATTTAACACAGACACATACGCATGCACGCACACACACACACACACACACACACACACACACTCCCCTTTTAAAAAGTCAGCAATGGATTTAGAAAGATATTCTCTGAAGAAGACCTAGTTATAATCAGATCTCAAAGGTAACAATTGTTGCTTAGAATGTAGAAAAGAGGTAAGAATGTAAAACAGTACAGCCTCTGCAGAAAGGATAACAATATTCCTAAAAAGATTAAAAATAGAACAACCTATGACCAAGTAATTCCCCTCAGGACATATATTCATATAAATTGAAACCAGGATCTTGAAGATAAACCTGCACTGCCAAGTTCACTGCAACCTCATACCCAATAACCAAGATGTAGAAACAACCTAAATAGCCATAAATTGATGAATGGTTAAAGAAAATGTGTACACACATACAAAGAAATAGGATTCAACCTTAGAAAGGTGGAACCCCAGAATGCATCGGTCACTACTAGAGAGGCTGACTGATGGGTAGGGATGAGGATGGGAAAGGAGAGCAGAAACTCCTGGTGGTGGACTTGAAAACTGCTATCTTGGAACAGCAGTATAATGTAATTCTGCCTCAACTAAAGAAGGGTAAAGGAAGGGGAGGGGGGAAGAAAGGGAAAGAAAGAAAAAGAGGAATCACCTTCCTCCCCTCATCTGACTCTCCTCAAGACCACCCACTCTTCTGCCCTGCGTTGAGCAGTGAGGGGAGACAGCAGGGACCAGGTTTAGCACCAACCTGTGGTCCCCTGGACAGAGACCTAGATGTGGTGCCCTGGTGCTATGTACCAGTTGGAAACAGCACAACCAGCCATATGATTAGAGTTTGCTAGCTTTTACCTTTGTAATGTCACTAAATCCTCGAGAAAAGGTATAGTCTCTCAATTTTACAGATGAAAAGATGAAACTCTGGTTTTAAAAAGAAGATGAAAACAGGGTGAGAGTAGGAATGTGAACACAATTAAAACACTCATCTAGTTCTAATTTAGGAGAAATGGTTTTGAGTTTTGAATTCAAAGTCATTCTAGAGCAGTAGTTCTCAAATGAGGACTCCTGGTAATGTATGGAAACGTTTTATCTGTCACCACTGAACTGAGAGTAGCTATAGTCACTACTGCCATCTAGTGGGGAAAGGTAAGCAATGCTGCCAAACGACCAACCAGGCTCCGGACAGACAGCACCCCTTCCAGTCACAAAGCATTGTGTAGTCCATAATACCAACAGTGTCCACGTTGAGAAACTCTGCCCTAGGACAATCTGACTATGTTTTAGCTATTGTAAGTCATGAACTGGGTCTCAAATAGTAATTTGCATAATACTGATAAGATACAAATGATTCTTGTTCGGAAAGAAAATCCCAAAGGTCATATTTTCACAGACCTGAGATACACTCAGTGGTGGGCACCTCAGCTGTCTTGTTCCAGCAGTCTCACCATTGCTGACTATTATAGAGAGCAGTCTGCCATTCTTCTTGAAGTCAGTCTTGCTTTTTCCTAGGGCTGCCATAACAAAATGCAGCAAAGGTGACTTCTGCAACAGAAATTATTTTCTCCCAGTTCTTCCACACCAAAAAAATAAAAAAGAGAGAGAAAGAAAAAAAAGTTTCTAAAAAGTAGACACTGGATATTGGATTTGGAAAGATATTTCTCCAAAGAAGACCTGGCTATTATCAGATAAAGGTAACAAGTGATGGTGAGGACATAGGAAAAAGGTCAAAATGTAAAACAGTACAGTCACTGAGGAAAAGAGGACCTAGGTTCCTAAAAAGGCTAAAAATAGAACTTCCTATGAAAGTTCATAATCAAAGCCCAGTACGGGCATATCTGAGGTACCCTTCTCACCTGGCAGTTACCCTCCTGTTGCCTCTTCACCTATCTCTGTAGATGGCCCCTGTGCCTCTTCCTCTACTTAAAAAGACAGGAGTTACTAGGTTCAGGGTGCCACCTTTATGGCCTTCATTGCCGCTTTATTTGCTGTAGCTCCAAAGAGAGTCAGAACCTGAGGTACTGGAGTTAAGACTTTATCACATTAATTTCACAGGTATACTGTCACCTATAACATCTCTGTAATGAATTCATCTCTGATACATGCTCACTATATATTCGTATGAGAATAATGATTTTTAACACTTTTTGAAAACTATGCTTTCCAACTACATCTGAGTCAACAAGTCTGCGTTTCTATTATACCAGTCC
Source organism: Uropsilus gracilis (assembly GCA_004024945.1). Classification (NCBI taxonomy): domain Eukaryota; kingdom Metazoa; phylum Chordata; class Mammalia; order Eulipotyphla; family Talpidae; genus Uropsilus; species Uropsilus gracilis. Next base: position 69,266 of record PVHY01005380.1, on the reverse strand, counting down.
TTGTATCTATTCCCTAAGGGTGATCGTATGCTCACTCAAATTCAACAAGAACCACTCTCCAAACATTATTTCAATTGTATCACAGGCTTCTTTCTTTTTATTCTCTCAGTTTCCATTAAGTTTTGGGTTTTTTGGTTTGTTTGTTTGTTTGTTTGTTTTTGTACAATGAGAAGCCTCTCCCTGAAATTCCCTTAATATGTCAGATCAAGGATCAAACACAAGCAGCACATGCCCCACAGGACCCTGCAAGGAGCCCTTCAGCAAGTAAACTGGTCACTGAAGGTGTCAATAATTAGCATATGACTTAGACAATTCACATTTCATATTTATTGCCAAAAGTGTCTTGGAGTTGTTATTCAATTAATTTGCTGAAAAACTTAGGCGCTTTCCATTCTCAAGATCATATATCAAACTGGATTTCAGAGCTGGTGTTCAAGTTCCGGTCCCATCATCAGTTTCCTGGGACATATTGCTATTTTTCATGCTGGTTACAGAAATGTTTGCCCTTGGCAAATATGAGAGAAGAACATCCCCAGCAATTTCTCTTATCAATCTATCCAAGAAATGCAGTGGACTTGTTATTGCTTAGGGCTGAAGTCACCTCCTGGCAGGAAGTTCAATATTTAGGCTTTGAGTCAGTGCTGAACTGGCTGAGCAAGAACAGGGAGACATAAAAGACTGAAGTCTTATCATGTATGGGAAACTGGGGTGGTACTTGATTTTTGGCATCCTGGCAAGTTTTCTAATTCTCTATTCAGCTAGTGATATGGCCTGCCCCCTCCACTCACAAAAAAACATGTATGACAGACCCACAGTTAACATCATAATAAATGATGGAAAACTGAAAGATTTTCTAAGATCAGGTACAAGTCAAGGATGTCCACTTTCACCACTATTATTCAACTAATGTTTGGAAGTCTTAGCTAGGGTAATGAAGCAGGAAAAAATATATTAAAAAATTCAAATTGGGAACAGAAAAGTTAAACTATCATTATATTCAGATGACGTTACTATACCTACAAAAACCTAAAGAAAGTCGTTACTGAAGTAGTCCAAGGATAGAATTCGCTTTTCTCTTCATTCATTCATCGGTAAAACATGCTGTGCGCCATTTTGCATTCCAAAAGAGTCTTGCCATGAGATAAAGGAAAACCTCTCTCGTTAATGGCCCCTGGGAAAACCTAGGAGAGCTATCTGGAATGACCTTTTGATGTAAGCAAATGGTACACCTGGTTTTTCCTTATCAAATGTGGAGATCTTCCCAGGATTAGAGACCACCTTCTGCATCCTCAGATTTATACCTTGTTTAGAAAGCTAATTGTTTCTCAGGATGGTTTATCTTTCATGGAATTTGCCAGACCTTCACCAGGCCCTGCCAGGCCTTCGACCTGTGCCTATAAATACCGCTCCCTTTTGTTAATAAAGTTGTCTCATGGTTCATACTTCCATTTGACCCCCGGCTGTGGCTGGGCCATCTCTCCTCGTCGTTTCATTTCTCGTACTTGCATCTGGCCGTCAACATCTGGCGCCCAACGTGGGGCTCTTTTTCATCTTCATCTCTCTGCTACCTTGCCTGTCCACTTTATTTTTCCTTTCCAAGAGCCGTTGAACTCCTTCTGCCTGCTAAACCTGGCTCCTAAAGTCAGGGGAGGCTTGGTCTTGTCTGTTTCAACGGTACGCTCACTTTTATCTATACCTATCATTCTATACGAGAAAAGAATGAAGGCAAGTAAAAGCCATAGCCGTCAGCGAACGGTGAACGAGAAGAGAGCCGAGAATTTCCGGACGCGCAAGGAGATCTCGGAACTGAAGGTATGGAAAACGCCCCTGTTAAAGGGGAAAAAAGGTAGATGAGCATTTTGTAAAAGTAATACGGTAGATGTTAAATGCCAAGGGATGTTAAGAAATCTAAGAGGAATATAAAAATAGGTTATAAATTTTTCTTAAAATGTTACCCTAAACTAGGGAAACATGGCCTAATAAACTCTGGCATCTGGGAGAGTGTAAGAGATCACCCAGAGCTAGCATTTTTTCTTTCCAGTATCATGCTGGTTTTTAAAGTCCTGCCAGGTAGCTTTTAAGTTCCTGGGACTGGAGATTTTTAACTATGGTAATCTTATCAGATCAGCAATGCCCGAGATGGATAAGAATTTACCATGACTACGACATTCAAAAATTATAAAAAATATTAATGATGATCTTAATATAACTCAAAACAAAATAAATGCTGTCTGACGTCGTTAAGTAAAATAATCTTACCAAAAAGTCTCTGAAAAACTAAGTCCATTCTTATCAAAAGAGACAGCCTGCCAGTAACAAATGGCAGCACATTAAAAATATATAGATAGAGTGGGACGCAGAAACAACTTCAAAATGCTAAAAATGCTGTAATTTACAGTTTGGTGTATAATAGAGTTAATTCTAAAGTAAAATTAGCTTTAAAAATTTTAATTACAAAAAAGCAGTATTAATAAGAGTATAAAAAGAATAACCCAAAATATAAATAGGCCAGCTCTTAAGTTAAAGGATTCAATCTGTAAAGAGCTTTCACAGCTTTCACAAACTGCTCCACTACAGAGTTAACTTTTAAAGTTAAGTCTCAGTCAAAGTTTTGGCCAGTAGCCGCTGCCGCTGCTCAAGTGCCCACAGTTTTTTTTCTCTTAAGACAGTTGAGCTCACAGCTGCTGCCCCCTCCCAACAGCGTTGCCTATTCAAATATTACAGCCAGTTTAACATAGCTCTTCCCAAAGTCAGGGATTTCTAACCTAAAAGTCTCTTTGGATTACAAAGTTCTGATCTTTCCTAAAAACTGCTGCCGCTCATTCAAACTAAAAAATCCAACTTAGTTCCCGCAAAACACTGTAGTTTATTCAATACCAAAAACATTTCTAGTCAAAAATTGATAGTCTACTCTAAAATCATTGACTCTGGTTTTCAAAATTAAGTTTATACTGAACAATGCTGAGAAAGGTTTTAGACAATGTTAAAGTAATCAGAGTTTTCCTTACATTTTTAAATAGTTATTAAGATAATTAAAAAATCACTTTGTTAGAAATAAATTAGTCTGCACCGATAGTCTTGCAGTGGTTTAGTATTTTGGTTGAAAAGGCTGGAGATGGTGAAAAAGAATCCACAAGAGTTTAAACTGTAGTTTTTAAGTTTTTCCTCTGCAGTTTTTGGAGCTGAAAGCAGAGAGCTGCTAGTGGTTTTTGCATATCAATGGTAAAGGTGATCAGTGAAAATGCTAAGAAACAGTGTGTAGCCTGCTTTAGGGAAAGAAGCAGGCATAGGTGTGTCTACTTAAAGGTAATTGCTAAGGAACTGCTAGTAGCCTGCTTGGGAAAGGGAAACAGGCCTGTATGTGTTAAAGTCAGAATCAGCACTAGAAAGAAATGTATTTAGTCTGTCTTTTATATAGTGATGGTGAGCTGCCTTGTTAGCTCAGTTATTAGAGTATGAACTTCTTAATCTCAGGGTTGTGTGTTTGAGCCCCACAGTAGAAACTAAAATCAATCAGATGTTTTTAGTTCAAAGATTCTTCAGTTACTGTTGAAGTAAGCTTTGTTAAAAGTTTCTTTAAATTAAATACATTTAACTTAAAATGTTGGTTCTTTAAAAAGTTGTAAAGGAAATTGTTTTCTATCTGTGATCATTTTATCAATTGATCAGCTTTATTTAATATAATTATACAGGACAACAGTGGTAATTCCAAAAAACTGAGTTTTAAGAGCGTAAAAGTAATGTATGCTATCTGTAATCATTTTGTTTTAGATAACATAATTATGTAGGACAACAGTAAAAAGTTAAAAGTTTTAAAAGCAAAAAAGGTGATTTTTGAAAAGATATAACAATAAAATTCTAATTTCTACAAAAATCTTGAAAGTTTTTAACGACATAATAACCTTTTAAAAGGTACGGCACTGAAATCTTAAAGTTTAAACTGAGTCATTGTCATATCTGCTTGTTTTGATAGATTGGTTTCATTTATCTTGTAGTATGATTCACATCAGAATTAAAATATACTTAAAAATACATGCCTTTCAACAGTATATTTCTCTGGACTAGAGCAAAAAAGAAAAATGATTAATTTTTAATGTCTTAGTAGTTGTTTATAACTACAAAATAAAATACAATTTAAAAGTCTTAAAATCTTAAAAAAATAAAACAACAGCGTTCTTTAATTGCTTTTGCATAGTAAAAATATACAAAATAACCAAATTATAATAAAAAATAAAGACTTATATCACATTAATTTTATGTTTAATTAATATGATAATTTTAATAAAAGCTTAGGTTTGACATTAAAAAAATCTTATTTGAATTTACTAGTAAGGTGGTAAAAAATCCACAATTTAAAACACTTTAAAAGTTCTTTTTTTCTCTTTGACTTAGAAAAGAGAACCAGAACAACCAGTAGCAGTAGATATACAGGGTTAATAGAGATAATTAGTCTGTGAAATCTAAAGATAAACAAAACTAAAAGATTAATAATATGGTTAATATCACATTGCAAGGTTTGGAGACTTTTACCTGATTTTAAAATAATGACATTTTTTGAAAAAAGAAAGCTTCACAACTAAACTACTAACATTCTTAAGTTAGAGATTTATTAACATTAGCCTAACAACCATTAAAAAAGTTGTAAATTTTAAAAAAGAAAAATGTTTTCAGTTAAGCTATAATGTGCCACCAATCAAAACACATATTAATTTCACATGATACATTAAAGTCAAGCGTGTTTCTTAAAATCAATGAAATTGTGATTACAATTTAAAAACTTAACTCAAACAAAAATTTTGTTAAAAGATTAATGAAGTTAAAACATTAAAAGCATAGTTTCCTAAAAATACTGTTATTATTTCTAAATACATAAGAAATCAGTTATATAAGGTATCACATCTGTGCCTTCAGTTGTCAACTTTTCATGACTTATTCAAATGTAAGATGGCTGACAAAAAAAAATTTGGTAAAGATTTAAAGTACGTGTTCCTAAAACACCTTCTCTATTTCAAATATAAGGATACATAGACAAAAGACTTAAGAAGAAATGTGTAAAAACGGTTTCAACTCTTAACAAATTTAAGCTAAAATCCATCTACCCTAGTATAGTTAATTCTGATTATTGAGATAAGATTAAGGTTATGTTGTCTGGATGAAATTTACATAGAATCCAAAAAAACTAGTTAATTTATCCACAAAGACACAGACTGTGACAGTCCCAATGCTATAAAAAAGTATTTTTTTTTTTAATCATTAAAGGTATAAGTTTTAAAAGATCATAGGACAGTATAGGATTATGGTACAAAAAATGTCCCAACATGATTAATAAAAGGATCTTTTGACAGGATTAAAATCAGTCACAAATATCTATAATTTATAAATTACAAGAAAAAATGTATGTATGCATAATTTAATGTTATATCAAGTGTAAAAAAGATGTTTATGGGGCTGAGAAAGTTTAAACTAGCTCAACTTTAAATTACCTAGTGAACAGTTAAATGCATGGAAATGTGTGCCAGACGGGACTCAGCAGAGAAGGGTCCTGTCACTAAGGTTTGCTAATATCTAATAAAGACACCCAGGCGTAATGCACCCTGTATTACATATGCTAATAAAATCAAAAAGTCTGTTTGAACAAAAAAGGGGGAAATGGAACTTCATAGAAAATGCTGCTATCATATTTACCTGTCCTAGTGAACGTTTGAAAAAGAATAAAGAGCATAATTTAAGTTACAGTGAAGTATAATAATAGTAATAATAATGATGATGATGATGATGATGATGATGATGATGATGATGATGATGATAAAAAGGAGCAAACCAGCTCCTATGGTAATATAGAAGGACCCCTTGACCAAACAATGGTCTGGACTAGCTCAAATTATAAGGCAGAAGAGAGGTTCTGTTTGAATTGTTACAGATAATGGAGAACAACGGATCCCCCTCCAATGGGTCAAGCCTTGCTGACATCCAGGAGCAGATGAAATGGCTAAAGATCAAAGGAGGGTGGAGAAGAAGAGCATGGAAGCCGCAAAACCCATGACATGGGGGATGGTCAAGATGCTTGTGGATCAAGCCCAGGGGGAAAAATCAGAAAATGGAAGTTTATAAACCAGAGGTGTTGATTGCTGCAGTCACCCTAAATTCAGCAGCAGCAACTCCAATAAGAAGGCCGGATACCCACTGGGCAGTTGTACCCAACCTAGGAGGGCTTCAGGTTAGAACCTGGGGAACAAAGGATCCTCAGGCATATACTAACAATCCTCAACTTCTGGGACTGCCAGGCATTCCCCATGATTGGGACGTAATAGGCAATGTACCTTTAAGTATCACATTCAACATTACTAAAGGAGATTTACCTATATGCTTTATTCATCCCGACTTCTATAAGTCTTACAAGAATAAATTTGGGAAATGCATCCCATTGGTAGAAACCCGCTGGATGGGAATTGGGGAAGAAATTTGGTCAAGAGCCTGGCTGATGAAGGGTTTAGGACCTGCAAGTAGCTCAGACCCAATTGCTGGGCCAGATACGTGCAGCTTTCCCCCCAGCCACAAGGCTGAAAAGCAGCCTTGGCCATGGCAAAAGTGCCTCCCTCAGTGGACATACTTCACCACCCACAACCTTACTGTCATGGGAGGATCTGTATATCCTATTCCTCAAGATTCTTTCTCTTTTCTTACTGGCAACCTAAATTTCTCGGATCCTTGCAGCAATAGGGAACTTTGTATAAATGAGGATCCAGTGTTGGTCCCTTCTGCTATACGCTTTAAGAATCACTTCTACTGGTATCTTGCATGCTCGGTGCAAGGTTTAAAACCATTATTTATATATAGCAATGCAACGGCAAAGGTTAAGAGAAACTCTATACCCTCTTCAAAAGACCATGGTCTAACATCAGTGTACCAGTGCTAACTTGTATTCAGCCACCCGACGTGTGGTGGGTTTGTAATGCTTCCTTTGACAGTTTTAGTGTCCGTGGGACAGGGTACATAACCTCATGTCTCAATGCTTCTGTGACTGGTTACTCTCACCTTTTCTTGCTTCGTCCCCCTGAATTAGCTTTAATTCAGGTTCGTCTTAGTGAACCATGGACAGACATTGACCCGAGACTGATCGTGGACATTGTAGCCCGCTGGCTAGAGCGTCTCAAGCGATTCTTCTTTACAGCCATAGTGTCACTAGCATCTGTGCTCATGGCCCTAGCTGCAGTCACTGTTACAGCCATCTCATATCAGTTGGAGGTTTTAACAGCTGAACGGGTTAACGACATGCAGCATAACGTTTCAACAATGATCCATGAACTGGCCGAAGGAGAACGTTATCTGCAGAGTGAACTGGATGTATTGCAGGGTGAATTAGACTCTGTGTACATGGATCTCACTACTGTTAAGCATTTACTTTTCATACGGTGCCATTATAATTTTACTAATGTTTGCGTTATTACTCGTACAGATCAGAATCTCAATTATTCTAGACATCATATTGCCTTTGCTCAAAACCGTGAGCTGTTTGCTAGACAAATGCAAGAAGTTGTATCTCATTTAAATAGCTTTGAAGCTATGCCTCCTCTAAACCCACTTGATCTATCTTGGCTTAACCCTTTGAATTGGGGAGCTCGTTTGGCATATAAACTGATGCTTGTTGCTGTAATAGTAATAATAATTATCCTAATGCTAAAGCTGCTGTGTATCTATCGTAGCAGGTCTATAAAAATTTCCTGGCTTACACTGAATAAAAGGGAGGGACATGCTGTGCGCCATTTGCATTCCAAAAGAGTCTTGCCACGATAAAGGAAAACCTAATGGCCCCTGGGAAAACCTAGGAGAGCTATCTGGAATGACCTTTTGATGTAAGCAAAGGGTACACCTGATTTTTCCTTATCAATGTGGAGATCTTCCCAGGATTAGAGACCATCTTCTGCATCCTCAGATTTACACCTTGTTTAGAAAGCTAATTGTTTCTCAGGATGGTTTATCTTTCATGGAATTCGCCAGACCTTCACCAGGCCCTGCCAGGCCTTCGACCTGTGCCTATAAATACCGCTCCCTTTTGTTAATAAAGTTGTCTCATGGTTCATACTTCCATTTGACCCCCGGCTGTGGCTGGGCCATCTCTCCTCGTCGTTTCATTTCTCATACTTGCGTCTGCTGCCAACAAAAACCTCCATATGTTTCATCTACTCTAGCTAAAAGAGAAAACTAGCAATTATACTGAAGGATGGGAAGGGGGGAGGTGGTACCTAAAACACACTTGTACAGATAGAAATGTTTCAGAAAAGACTGGAGGAGGTGACATCAGTCAACTGAGTTGAATCTGAGAGGATGAGGAGACAGCCATGTGACTTCCTGACAAAGTAAGCCAACTATACCGGTTTAAACACATGTCAACATCTTTTATGCTCATGGATTCTGTGGGTCTATAATTCACACAGGGCACTGCAGGGACAATTTGTCTCTATTTTGTGGTGTGGGAGGCTTCCACTGGAGGACCCAAAAATTGGGAAGAGAATCATGAGCAGACCAGTTCACTCACATGTCTAGTTGCTGGGTGCTGGCTATCAGCTGGAGCCTTTAGTTCCTCACTGTATTCCTCACTGTTCCTCACTCTCTGCTTAAGCCTGTTTATATTTATTTAATGTATGATAACTGATCCTCAGAATGAGCATCCCAAAAAGAAGGAAAATTTTATCCTTTGAAGACTTAGATTTGGAAGTCACACATTACTCTCAAGCTTACCAAAGTCCCAAAAAAACATGTGAAGGGATAAATAGTAATATGACCATCTTAAGAAATGCAGTCTTTGATGCCAGCCAAAGAGATGCAGACTAGGGAACAACACAAGGGCTAACCTAAATGGAATGAGAAGCAGTGAGTTTGGAATGGCATACTTTAGGGACAGAAAGGGACTTCTGTCAGTGTGGCAGGGTCCGGGGCAGTGGTTGACAACCGAGCACCTCCCTTTGCCTCCAATGTACTCTTTGCTTGTGGCTTCAGTGTAGTCTTGGCATGATGACATTTTGGATCAGATGTCTAATTCTGTATCATGGGGGGGGGGGGGCGTCATAGCATAGTAAGGTCATTGGCAGCATCCCTAGGGGTTACCTAGGTACTAATAACTATACCACTCACCACTGTCCAGACATGACAACTGTTAAAGAACAAAATGGAGAGATGTAATTGGATTTGTGACACGATTCATGAATCAGGCAGCATCCTGTCCAGGAAGCACGGGTTCCTTTAGTAGTTACCCCCACACATCTTGAAAGACTTTTAGACATTCATTCATTTTCAGACCTTCACCTATGACCCTGTGACCCTTAAGACTTGCCCTAACTCACTTTAAATTCAGACTGATTGCCTCCCATAGAAAATATGAATTTATACAAGAGGATCTAGACAATATCTCTGCAAGGGCTTGTACTAAATAGAAAGTATTTATAGTTAGAAACAGGGTGAGGTGTGGTTATCAGCAAAAGAAGGATTATTTCAGGCAAAGTCACCTTACCACAATGGAAGGGTTGGGGGCATACAGAAGGTCCCTCATCCAGAAGAATGCCTGATAGCCAGTCAGATCTCAGTTTCTTTACCCTACTTGCAAAAATGCCACCTCCACCATGAAGACCTCCTTGACTGTCCCCATTAAGTTGTATAAATCTCCCACTCAACACTAATTAATGTTTAATTGATGTTTAATTAATGTTTAATTAATGGAGACCCATTAATTTGTTTTTCTTTGACACTTGTCATTTAGTATCCTAAATATTTATACATGTCTTATCACCACTATTCACAAAGTACCAACTGTTTTTGAAGAACTTTGGCACTGTCTGTCCCCTCTACCTACTGCTTTCCCCAGAAAAATCATATTCTGTCACATGTATATCTGGCATCTTCTAGAGCATAAATTGTGAAGGAAAGTTTCACAATTTGTATTCCTTTGCAATATACAATCTAGGTATGATTTTCTTAATATTTATTGTGTATTTAGAGTCCAGGGCCTCATCAAAAAAACTTCACATAGATTAACTCATTTTATTCTTACAGTAACCCTATGAGGTAGAAATGGTTTTAAGTCCTATATTACAAGTGAAGCATCCAGAAGTTAATTAACTTGCCCAATGCCCACTAGGAAGATTTAAACCAGCATCTCCTGTCTGCACATTCCTAACTGCTGTGACCGCCCCCCTCTACCGGCGGCCATGCTCTTTCTAGACCTACGTCCTACCCAGTTCCCAGCAAGACTGCAGCATCCACATTCTTCCTGTACAGAACTTCTCCAGCAGTAGGTGACTAGGCTGTTGTCATTAAGGCCAGGGATCATGGTACGAGTCACACCAGGGGAAGGTAGTGAGACCTAGTTCCAAAAAAATAAAGCTGGGTGTGGTGGCGCATGCCTGTAATCCCAGCTACCTGGGAAACTGAGGCTGGGGATTGCTTAAGTCTGTGGTACCCCGGGCAACGTGAGCTGTGGTTCCACAGGCAAAAATGACCAGACCTAGTCTCAAAGTAACTCTTACACTGCTGGTAGGAATGTAAACTGGTCCAGTCACTATGGAAAGCTGTGTGGAGGACCTTCAAACTAATGAAAATGGAACTACCATTTGACCCAGAAATCACTCTTCTGGGAATCTACCCAAAGGAGACCTTCGTACTTACACAAAGGTACACCTGTACCTGGATGTTTACTGCAGCACTGTTTATAATTGCAAGGACATGGAAACAACCCACATGTCCCAAGACAGATGAATTGATGAAAAAGATGTGATATAAATACACAATGGACTATTACTCATCAATTAAAAATGACAAATTTATGATAACATGGAGAAATCATATTAGCGGAAACAAGTCAGAAAGAAAAAGACAGAAACCAAATGGTTTCACTAATAGTATGGGACATGGGAAAAACAAGCAAAAAGCCAGGAGGAAACGTCCAAACAAGGTAAAAACCAAACTAAAGTACACAGCTAGGGGGGTAGATGGGAGGGAGTGTCAGGGAGGGAAGGTGGTGGGTGATCCCCGGGGAATACAAAGATGTGAAATAAATATATATATATATATATATAAATTTTAGAAAAGAATGTAGTGTTTTCCCACTGTAGCCCTCATGCTTTGCACGAAGCAGGCTCTTTTTTTGTTTGTGTTAACTGCACAGAGAATAGAAAGCTGGAAGTTCTTCTTGAGATCTAACCGCAAGGGACCTGAGAGCGGGAGCTCAGCCGTGGCATCTGCAGCTCTCGGCCACCAGGTGTCGCCGCGGCGTCTGGGAGACAGAGGGCGGAGCGGCCGAAGATCGCGAGCAGCATGTGGACGTTCGGACGCCGCGCAGCTGCCGGCCTCCTGTCCCGCTCGGCCCAAAACCGCTCCGGGGCCCCGTATCAGGTAAAGGACGCTCGACTCTACGGCCGCTGGGCTTTGTGCGCCGGAAGCGCCGCCGCCGGCGCGCTCCGCAACGCGGTGAGTATTCGCGCGGGCAGCGCGCCCGGGCCGCACGCCGGCGGAGGAGGAAGGCGTCGCGCACGTCGGGGACGTTCCGGGCACGCGCGCCCGCGCCTGCGCCCTCGGGGCCGAGGACGCGCTCCGCTACGGCCGCGCGTACTTGGGCGCACCCGGGGCTCGGAGCCCGGGCGCGCGGACGTTGGCTTCCACTTTCTGCTGCAAAGAAATAGTATCCTGCGGTGCAAGGGCGGGGAAGAGGAATGGTGTCTGCTCTTTGGGATTAGGGGTCGTCTCTAAGCTTGCCTTTTCTCTTTTCGAGAGCTTAAATTTAGGTAATAATGTATATACTTATGAGCTATGTAAAGTATTCGGGTGGTACACAAAAATAGAAACGCGAGCAAACCCTGTAGAGAACATGCATGTAATATTAGTGCAATGTTTTCAAGCCTGGGCTTCTATGAACATGTTTCCTAATGGGAGGGAAATGTCACGGCCTCCAGTGCAGCAGCTGGAGAGCAGCGCTTAAGAAATGATTTGGCCCTAGTTCCAGACAGAGGGCTTCCAGGCAGAGGCGTGGCTTCCATTTCTGTCAAGGGAAGATAAAGGGTAACTGCTGAGCTGCTGTGAGCTGTAAATTAGATCCATTTCTGTCTTCAACAAGTCGAAATCTACTTTCTTCCCTTGGGGTACAAAGGAATACTTGTCCCAGTTACACCATGACCTTAAAGGAGGAACCCTTTAAGAATGACTGTGGAGTTGAGGAAGACTTCATAGAGGCCTGGACCTGATGTATCACTGGGTCCTGAGAATGGCAGGAGAGTGAAGTGTGTCCAGATGGGGAGAAGAGGCGGGAGCAGAGGCCAAGAAGGAGTTGGCCCCTTCTGTGTGGCTGGTCGCTGGCTGTGCGGTGGATGGTGGATGATAAAGGCAGCAGGTGAAATTCGGCACAAATTTTATGTAGAATTCTGGAATTTGACTTTAGCTTAAATTTCTCACCCTCCACCCCCAACGTGTGATATCAGGCTCATCCCATGTCTGGTAAACTTTGGAATGGGGTGCCAGTGCTCAAAGTTGGAACCTAGGTGATGAGTTTCCCAGTGTCTGGGGGGGTGGGGGGGAATAGGTAGATGTGACAGAGCTAATCTGGCAACGCCATCCATTAAAAGAGGCATTTAATATTATTATTCTTTCTGAACGGCTCTCCTCCCCAGGAGCTTCCAGGGCCTGCACTTCACCCCTGCCTGCTGGATCTTTAACAGTTTTTAACTTAGGAAAGTGGACTCCTACGATAGTGCATGAACGCATGAACTTTTGGGTGTTGCCTAGTGACTACTATGGTTGAAGGCTTGTTGACTGGAAGCATGTCCAGCTTGGGACTCGCAGCCAGTAGGTGGGCACTGGACATATTGGCATTGGGGGTGCTTAGGCAGTAGCTAGGTAGTTAGCAACCCTTAGGCTGGAGTTGGGTGGAAGCACAGTGACCGCTGGGACCGCTGTCCTGTTTTATCCTCTTTTAAGGTCTTACATTCCTCAGGTTGATGCCTCAGCGCCCTTATATTCCAAAATTTCTCAGGACCTGTGTTCATTTAGTGGTATTTTCCCTCTCTATTTTCTGTACCTCTTACCCAACAGATACAGAATGACAACCACATCTGTAATTCCAAATTTTCTTTTCTTTCTTTTTTTTTTTTTTTTTTTGAGACTAGATCTCGCTATTTTTGCCCATGGAACCGCAGGCTCATGTTGCCCGGGGTACCACGGACTCAAGCAATCCCTAGTCTCAACTTCCAAGGTAGCTGGGATTACAGGTGCACGCCATCACACCCAGCTATTTTTGGGGACTAGGTCTCTCTGTGTTGCCCCAAGCGGGACTCGAGCCGCGATCCCTAGCCCCAGCCGCTTCATAGGCTGAAGCTTACAGGCGCGAGTCCCCATGCCCAGCTGTAATTCCAAATTTTCTAGTAGCCACAATGAGAACAGTAAAAATAGAAGAAATTAATTTCCAAAATACTATCATTTCAACATGTAATCAATACTGAAAAATCATTACTGACTATTTTACATTCCTTTTGGTACTCATTCCTCTAAATTCAGTACTTCCAGCCAATTTGTTTCACACTTCCAGCCAATGTCCATTCTGATGTCAAATTTTCATGAAAATATATCTAGATTTTATGAAATTCACAAATAACAAGGTTAATTCCACCCTCAGGATGATTCAGATATCTGAAACTTCTTAGTAATGTCATTTTAAAACTTTTTTTTTTTTAAGTTGAAAGAGGTAAATTTATTTGAGAAAGACAAAGTGAAAGATCAGAAGAAAAAGGAGAAAGAAAAACAGGACTCCCTGGCTCAAATCAGCCCAGGGAGGAATAAGGAAAGATTACCCCATTTTAAACTTTTTAAAATTAAGTAAAGCGTAAAATCCAAAACCTAAGTCACACTGGCCATGTTTCAGGGGTGTACAGGCCACATGTGGCTGATGAATGCACAGTACACAGCTCTGGAGTAGGACCATGCAAGGCAGTGGGTCCCAGTGGATCCTCACCTGAAAATAACATCACCACGGAGTTTTTCTGTACTCCTTCAGAGCCAACCTTTTTGATACATGTTACCTGTGCTCTGTACCCCCTTTTCTTCTTCTGTTCACCTGTCAGCCCTTCTACCTCCTCTTTTCTGAGCTTGCAGGGGGAGTGCGGCTCTTGTAGCTGAAGAGAATAACTGACCACCTCTAACCCCTTCTCTTAGTGACAACCAGAGTATGTGACTTTTCCCACCAACCTCTTAAAGTCCCCTATGTTCCCATCTTTGTATCCACCTGGTCAGTAGGTGATCAACTCACACCACATCTCCTCAGAACTAGGCTCCAGGATGCTCAACCTCTGAATAAGGAAGAAACCAACAGGTCACGCTGTCTCCTGCAGAGCCTGTTAATAAGACCTGTCAGACAGCAGCTTGCGGTCAGAGCCTCTCTTCTGGACATCAGACTTCTGTCTCTCCTGCTTTTGACTTTTTTTTGGTCATATTCTAGGAGCGTAGTTGATGTTTTGCCTCGTCACCTAAGCTGAGCACATAACCCAAGCAGCCCAGAGCAGTCCTCCTCATAGTTTCTGTGGCGTTCTGTGCCTTTGTTCGCAGCTGCGTGAAACCATAGAACACTCGACCTGTGACCACTGCCCTCACTGTAACTAAGGAACAGATTTTTTAATTTTATTCCATTTCAATGAATTTAAATTGCTTCACAGAGAACTCAAAGTAATATACTGAAGAAACTGTCCTGAAAAACTTTAACCCAGTTACTTTCAAATATAGAAGTGATATTTAATCTGTGCATGAATGGACTATATTATACTGAAAAATGATAATGTCCTTAATTTTGGCTTTTAGAATGTAAGCCTCCACTACCTCAATCAAACTCTGAACATCAGAAAGCAGAGAGTCTGTCTGATCAATTTGAGGACTACCGGAACTTTGGGCAGCCCTGGGTAAGATGAATGAGATCGCTTCCTTTCTACTCCCCCACTCCATTCCCCTCTCATATTACACAGCATACGCATACATACACACATTTCTATCACATGGCGTTTTCAATAAAATGCTGCTAAATTTTATGAATGTAAAATTCATTTAACTCTTATGTTGGACAATTATGTTGTTCCAATTGTGTTATTCAATTTGATATTTTAGTTTGGATGGGTAAAACTTTTGTAACAAATAGACTCACACATGTAATGCCTCAAACTTAGTGCTTCCGTGTCCCCCTAACCCCTAATCCTATCCTAACCTAAGCAGCTGTAGCTGCTTGCCCCTGGGAAACAATTTTTGGAGCCTTTCTCCTCCTGCTTGGCTCTCACTAGGTCTTCCTGGCCTCTGTATGAGAAGGCCAGGTCACCCTGTTCAGGTTCCACTCAGCAGGAAAACACAGGTGCATGGAAGGCTGGGAGGTGGTATTTTCCCAGCACTCACATTTAATGTGTCGTATGTGGCCCCATGGACCCAGCTCACTACAGCAGTGCTAGAAAAAGTAGCCTGGGGGTGCCCTAGAAGAAAGGTCATGGGGGCCAGTGGGAAGATGCAGGTACTGCTGCAGTCTACCCTCGGCCACTGATACTGCAGATTCTCCTTAGACCCACACATGAGCAAACAGAATGACAGGAGTACAGTAGCAACCACACACCACCTATTCAGAGAAGTGTCCATGGCCCATGGCAGCAGTGGACTCTAGGCAGCACTGGAGCCACCACCATCCTAGGAGAGGTTTTGCCTAGGAGGCAAACCCCTGGTTCTGCCCCCAGTGGTGCCTTCTGATTCATTCCTTCCTTGTCCCCAGGGCAGCAAGCAGTGAGAATGTGCCCTTCTGGAAGAGAGCAGCTTCCCACCCCTCTTCCTGCTGTGGGTAGGCTGGTTCCAAGGCTGCCTTAGGCCCTAGTGGGGCAGATTCATTTTTCTTTACTATTGTTATTCATTTTTCTCATTTATTAGGCTTTTGATCTCTAAACTCTTAGTTAGCCCCACTACCAGAGACTGCAGTCAAATATCTGATCTGCATAGGTGCCCCGGCTGTCCTTTGTCTTTGCATCCTCACCCCAGGTCCAGCCCGCTCAACTTAAGGGTAGTCACCCTGAAGTCATGTGGAACAAGATGGGGGGGCGTGTTCAGCAGCACCATCAACCTGATTTTTGTAATATAAATGGAGCCCCTTTTTGACTTGATTAGAAACCTTTTGTAGGATAAATGATTTTTCAGAGTGTTTGTCCTTCTACAATTAGCTTCCATGATCAGCACCTGTGGAGTATTGTGCCCTCCCCATGGTAGTAGTCATCTGGGCCCAGTGGGTGTGTGCCAGTGTGAGTAGGCACACCTGGCCTGGGAGTAGGCCAATAATAGGGTAGCATCACCATAGGAAGAGAGCATGAGGAAGGTCAGAGAGGGAGAATGCCAGCAAGAGAGCCCAGAGAGGCCAGGCACGGTGGTGCATGCCTGTAAGCGGCAGCCTAGGAAGCTGCGGCGGGGACCGGGGATCAAGGTTCGAGTCCCACCCGGGGCAGCCATAGTGAGACCTAGTTCCGAAAAAATAACTGGGCGTGGTGGTATGCACCTGTAATCCCAGCTACCTGGGAAGCCTGAGGCTGGGGATCACTTGAGTCCGTGGTACCACGAGCAAAAAAATAGCAAGACCTAGTCTCAAAAAAAAAAAACCCAGAGAAAGAGCACGAAGACTCCTGCAGGGCTATGAGGCCCACTTGCCTCCCAGCCTCCTACCCCTGCTGCCTAGCCTGCCTGTTTACCATACAAATGGTCCAGTCTCCCTGCCTGATATGCCTGTGTACCTGGTTCCCTGAGAGCATTAGAGCCTGTAACATCCACCAAGGGCTCCAACATTCTTCTTTGACTGCTAGAACTAATAAAGAACCTACCCAGAATGGGATGCTTGCACCACAGTTGGCATTATGAACAGGATGGTTGCACTACACCTTTGGTCTTCAAAACCTTCAACTCTCCCTTGACTTTCCCATCTCTCTGCAACCTTTAACTCTCAAATGCTACATTTCCTTCCACTGATGACATCTCATAGCTCTCCTAGTCTCACTGATGTGTTTCTTTAGGCCTCTTAGAAACTCTCAGATGATGTAATAGTCTGGGATACAATTTATCATCTACAGAAGAGTCTCACAGGGGCATCAAAACTCCTATCAACATGTTTATTATAGCAAAATGTCTCTTGTTATAATTCAACTTCATAAAATTCACCACTTAAAAATATACCACTCAGTGGCTTTTAAGATGATCACAAGATTGCATGACTTTCTTGCATCAATAACTAATTCCAGAACATTCTCATCACTCTGATTAAACCCTGTACTCATTAGCAATCTCCCAAAACCCCTGGCAGCACTAAACTACTTTCTCTCTGGGTTTCTAGCAAGTTTCAAAAACTAAAAAATAGTATATGCACAGGAATGTCTCCAAGTCATAACTATAACACTTCTTGAAACATGAACATACCGCATAATTCAAGAAACAGAATGTTAGCAGCCCTGTATCATTAAACATAAACATGTTTCATGTGACTTCTTTCAATCACCATTATGGATGTGAGATTGGTCCATACTGTTAAATTTAGACAGCTGTTTTGCTCTGTATCATTCCACTGTACGGCTATATCACTGTTTCCTTATCTGCAGGCCTACCTATGGGCACTCGGGCAGTGTGCAGTCTCAGGTTCTAGGGTACTTCTGCTGTTAGCATTCTGCTCTTATGCATGTCACTTGGTGAAACTGGGTGAGCATTTGGATGCCTCACACCCAACAGTGGAACTGAGGTGATAGTTCAGAGTGTGTTTGAGTAGACTCCACCCAGCAGTTCCCTCAGTGAGTATCCCTCTTACATGCCCAGCAGCCATCTCTGCAATCCTTGAGTGTGTCACTTCCTGTCCTATTCTTGATATCATCTCGCTTTCATTTTAACCATTCTGGTAGAATCTCGTGATTAGTTTTAACTTCCCTGAAGGATAAACAAAGTGGAGCAGCTTTTCATATGTTCACTGGTCATTTGGATGCTTTTCTTAAAAGACATCTGTTCATGCATTTTGCCCATTTTTCTACTGTGTTTTTGTAATTTGTGGAAGTTCTTTGCGTGTTCTGGAAATTAGTCCTTTTTCATATATGCATTGCAAATATTTCCTTCTGCTTTTTGGTTTGCCCACCATAAATTTTATAACAAAAGTGAAGGGAACGGCCTCACTCTCCAGCAGGAGTTGATGGATTGAGTAGCAAAATAGTTTTAAGACCTACATGTGCAAGCCAGGCATGGTGGCACGTGCCTGTAAGCAACAGGTTATGGAGTCACAGCTGGGACTGGACTGAGACTTGCCTGGGGCAACATAGCAAGACCTAGTCCCAAAAAAATATCTGGGTAGGGTGGCGTGCACCTATAATCCCAGCTACCTGGGAAGGTGAGGCTGGGGATTGCTTGAGTTCGTGGTACCAGGGGCAACGTGAGCCTGCAGTTCCCTGGGCAAAAATAGCGAGACCTAGTGTAAAAAACAAAAACAAAAAAAAAATCCACATGTGCTAATATGGAATGATTTTCATAACATAAAATATTAACACTAATATCTAACAAAAGCAGACTTAAGCAGGAGAGAAGCCCTTTATCCCACATAGGCTGCCCCCACATAGGCTGCCCCAGGGGCTTTAGTCTGCCCTTGTTAGATATTTGCTATCAATTTTAAAAATTTAGATAAAAATAAGTTGATGTCAATAAAGTGGAACAGTTTCATAATGTATGTGTTGGGTTATTTTGTTTCTCCTGCAGTTCTCTAGATGAGACCACCTATGAAAGACTGGCCGAGAAGACACTGGACTCCTTAGCAGAGTTTTTCGAAGACCTTGCAGATAAGCCTTACACATTCGAAGACTACGATGTCTCCTTTGGGGTACCTCTTTGCTTATTTTCATTTTTCTGTTCCCTCCCTAAGGATTGTAGCTCATGAAAATAAAATTTTCCCTCCAGCTGAGTTAACCAGCAGCAAGCAGTTATGGGTGGGATCAAAATATCAGGGTTCCTGTCCTAGCCCAGCTCCACCAGGCTTATGATGTTGGGTCTCACTCAGCCTTGCAGATTCTCAAGCTCCACTTGATACGCATGAAGTAAGTCAGGGTGGGATCCCAGCCTGTGTTTAATCATGCAGGCTTGGGAACACTGGGACAGGGGAGTTCTTCACACAGGGGAGACAGAGGTTGTTAGGCCAACTCCTGGGAGGGTCTAATGAAGTGGGTCAAACTGTATATTTTTGGAAAGCTTACTTAGGGTTCTAATGTGGATGCCTGAGTTCTACCCCTAGAGATTTTTATTTAATTGGTCTAGGGTGCAGCCCAGCACTGAAGGGTTTAAAATCACTCCCCAGGTAATTCCACGTGCTTCGTGGATGAGAACCTCCGGACTGGATGAAAGTTGATCCGGGAAGCATAGGAAGTGCGGTTCTTTACTAATTGGCCACCGGGTGGCAGGGTTGAGCAAGAATTCACCTATGGATTTAGAATTACTGCCTAGGCCTTAGGAGCAACTTTTTTTTTTCTTGCCAGTGGCATAAAATCTCTTACAGTTAATCCCCTTTACAGCAATTAATATTAGGAGATGTAATAAAGTGAGCATTTTAGATTAATATTTGGAATTATTGAGGTCTGTGTAAAGTGCAGAAATGGTGTTGGATGCTGCTGTGGGTGCGGAGGAAGGGGACTCCTCAGGGGCAGAAAAGTCTTAGAGAAAGTGTCAGGACTGTTTTTAAGGACATACAAGGACCTGATGGTCAAAACTGAGGCGATGGACCAAAAAGGTTTGAATGCCTGCCAGGTAGGTTGCAGGGCAGAACTTTAGAGATGCTTGTGCAGCCACCTCAGAAGCAGAGCTGCTGGGAAACCACTGTGACCAGCCTGACCAGCTAACTGCAGGGTGCTTGGACCTGGCGGAGTTACAGATCTCCCCCCAGCTTTCTGATATGGGGAAACCAAGTCCCTGGTCACACCACACACTTGTAAATATTTATTAACATGACACAAGAGCTCTCACAAAACCTGTTTCAATGGGATTAGTGAAGCCTAGCTTGACCCAAGGACTTCACATGAGTATCTCATTAGAACTAATCATGCCAGTATTCTAGCAGCTGAACTGTATTCACCTATTAAAGCAGGCAACAAAAACAACAAAAAAAGTTTTGTTCATGGTGGGAGGTAGGGCAGGGTCACAGGCCCTTAACCAAGGTACCCTCAGAGTCTCTCTAGAGTGTTCAGGTTCTGGGCAGTCCAGAGTATATTACCGGTTCCTGCAAGGGAAGAAGCATCTGTGTTTTCCTAGCCAATTCATATACCTTGAATACCATTATTAATGATGTCTAATAAATCATTTGCTAGTTAAGAAATTCTCTAGAGCAGATGTAGAAAGCTAAAGGCATGGGGTGGCTGTCGTATAGCTTCTGATTAAGTACTCTGAGATGGAATATGAATTCCTTGAGGATCCTCGAGTGGTAACTTACATATTATACATACAAGATAAATGGCCTACTGGCATATTATAAACAACAGAACACCTGTAACACTATTTCTTGAGCTTTGCTGCAGCAGTCTCTCCCTGCCCTCAGTGTCCAGTGGGGTGTGACCTTCTCCATGCAGCCCTCCTCCCTTGCCCACACTCAGGCTGACTCTGTGGCACACTGGCTGTCCTGTGTTGTGACTCTCTGTTTACATGTCAGCCTTCCAGACTAGCCCGAGCACCTTTGCACCCAGGCCCTGTTCATTCTCGGTGTCCCAATGCCTGGAACAACAAGAAGTACATGGCAGGGACTTAACAGATGTTGATTCACTATGGGAAGGAAATAGGACCCATATCCTTTTCCAAACACACTTTCATTGATACCCTCAGCAATTACAGATTTTTCCAGCTTACTGCTAGCTAAGTGGGCAAGTGAAACAGTAACCCAAAATGAGCTTGTCCTATTTTCTCCCTACCAAGTCGGAGAATTGAGCAGCTTCTTGGCTGTTAGGTCCTCTGGTCTGGGAGGTGGGTAACAATACATGTCAGTGTGCGTGTCCAGGCCTCACCCTTGCTGGCACCAGCCAGTGAAGAGGACTGTCCCCAGTGTGGAAAGCACCTCCCATCAGGCACAGAGCCCACTGCCTTTGGTCCCCACAAAGTCTCACAGAGACTGAGACAAACCAGGCCATTTGAAGAGTTGCCTAGAAGCCACCTTCCTTTTAGTCCAGGCCCAGCTCATACCCCTTAGGCATCATAATGAGAATTTGCTTGCTACCTTATCCTTCCTTACTTGCTGGCATGTTACTGCCACAGAGCACCACCTTTTCCTTATCCTTATCCTTACTTGCTTACTTATCCTTATCCTTCCTTACTTGCTGGCATGTTACTGCCACAGAGCACCACCTTTTCTGAGGTAGTATAAAACCTAATATAAAAATCTGACTTCTCTGGACCCCAGAAAAGATTCCCCACTTACCAACAAGTGCAATTTCAGCTTCCAGGCGGGGACTGTGCAGACCCCTGAAGACTACCTCTGGACTCTGGGTCACAGACCCCTGCTCAGAGGCATCGTCCTGGTGGATGTGAAAGCAAGAGGGTCTGACTTAGCATCCTGGGTTTGTAGTTTCTTCCCAAGAGTCCTTAAATGAACAATCACCCTTTGGTGAGCAGCAGATTCTTCAGCTATGAAGTAGGCGACTTAAACCTCAACTTCTCCAAATTTTCTATTATGATTAAATTAAATTAAAAGACGTGCTTCAGATGCATTATTCTTATGCCTTAAGGGGAAGTCAGTGCCTATTTCAGGAGTGTGAGAAACCTCATATGTGAAATCTTCTAACTCCATGTGTCATCCTACATGTGTCTCTTTCTCCAAATGAGTTGGTGGCAGCTATAATTGCCACTTTTGCCCCCACTGTGTGTAGGGTTACCGTTGATGGGCAGGAATCACCAGCTGTGGCCAGTCTGTTCTGAAAAGTTAATGCCCATGTCTCAGCAGCTAAGTATTTTGGCTCTCTTCCCCCTCACCGCCCCCCCTCCCACATTTAGTTTCTCCACACTCCGAAAATAGACTCAGATCACCCTTTAAGGAATAATAATAATAATAATAAGCGAAAGATCCTCTTCATCTGGTCCACTTGCAGACAGCTCCAAGAGTAGAGTATAGAGGACTCCTGGTGAACCAATAAGGCAGAGCTAAGAAGGCAGGAAGGAAATGTTTCCTTCCTCCTCTTGCCACTTTCCTTTGGGAATGGCTCAAATACCAGTGGGGGGAAGTCTAATTACAGTGAACAGGGGGTGATGGAGGTGGGGGTTGGCAGCGGTTGAGCGTTGAGATTGTCTGCCTTAACCTTGGCATATATTGTCATGTGCCTGGGCAGTATCCATTCCCTTAACTCATTTGCAAATATGGTTTTGCATTCATTTCAGAATGTGCTAGGATGAAAAGACAAACCTTTTCCAGGAGCTTCAAGCAGTGGCCAGAAGGGGGCAAAATGGGGACAAATAAGCTGGCAGCTCAGATGCATCAAGGACATTACAGTGGCTATAGGGACATGTGTGTGGGTTTTGGTCCCAGCTGAGGGGCTTCCAAGTGACCTTCCCAGAGAACCTGAGTTGTGTCCTGAAGGAGCTACAGGTCTTCTGCTGCAGCAGAAGGACATCAACTTGGTGACAAGGAGCAGGTCAGGAAACAACTTGGGCCTAAGCATCTAGATGTCTACTTGTGGGTTCTCATTAATATGCTCTTTGTGAAGGAGTGGCTTGTTCCCCTGAGTCCCTCAGAAGTTTTGGGATTGGATGAATGGATCTTTGCTCCCCAGGTTCTGGTCATCTGTTTGAAGGTGTGAGGGTGATCAGGAGCTGGTGTAACCAGGGCTAGTGAGCAACCATTCGCCCCTCAGTCCTTACGCTGAGTCGCTGGTGAATTCAGCGCAGATCTTGTCCTGAGGATGGGGTGTTGCAAATAAGACTCAACGTAGAACCCACACCTTTAGATCAGGCGCTCTGCCCTTTCCACTGCGTCCTGCTGCGCCCAGCATGAGGGTGCTGTGCACAGGAGGACCACAGACAGTCAAGTTAGGAACAAGCCTTGATTCCCTGAGCCTGGCATCTCACGAAAAATAAGGCGTGAAACAGTGTTAGAGGGGAAGAAAGGGTGGAGAATGACTGCTGATGGTACAGGGTTTCTTTTGGGGGTGATGGGAATAGTCTGGAATTAAATAGTGATGGTGTTCACAACCCTTGATAAATATTCCTTTTGAAATACCAAAAACTACAAAACTATAGTTTTAAGAAAAATTTAAATACGCGAAATGTGCTTTTACCAGAATATTAAAGTCAGGGGGAAAAGAATAAAAAACAAACAAAGCTACACTATGATTCTAGCTCTTTTCAAAAAATGTATTTAAAACTGGCAGCCAATACCTGAGCTCATATCAATAGTTTGTGTGGTAGAGAGATCGGGCTCTTTGGGTTCCAGCACACCTGGGCTTGGGACCAGCTGTGCCATTTACTGAATAGTCTTTATCACTCATCTCAGTTTTCCTCACCTGTAAAGTTAGGATAAATATTTCTCTTTCCCATGTGGTTCCATTGAAAACAATTTACAGGAAGTACCAAACACAGTACCTGCCACTGAATAGATACTGAATAATAGCTTGCTTTTTCTATTGACACTTTCATTTTGTTTATGCTCTCTGAAATCTCAATCTCTATAACATCTCTACATTTTTTTAATCAATAAGAAAAAAAAATGAAAACTCAATAATGCTTTCTCCATCCCATAGCTGTTAGTCCTATTACTACTGGTAATTTTCCCTACCATTTCAGTAGCTTTTTGTTTGTGAAAGTGTGTCTAAGAATCATTAAGGGCCCCTCGATTGGACAGGGCTCTGGGGAGCAGAGAAAGGCTGACTCATATCTGGGGCTTATAGGAAAAAAAAAAAAAAAACCGGTTCCTTCCCTCTCACAAGCCCTATAGCTGCGTAGCTGTTTCTTTAATATTCTGTGCATTCTCAAGAGCCTGGCCTGGGGAGTAAAGGGCTCCTTTGTTGAAAGAGTGTTTTCAAATTTAAATGAGCATTTATTGGGTAAAAAAGACCTACGGGTCTTTGAAGAATTGAGGGCTTCTATAGAAGGAAATAAGCTTGAGTGGAGAGGCCGAGAAACTTAGTGGTGCCTGGGAAAGGCTTGGAAATGAAAAATCTTGTCTGGAATATCTGTCTTCAACCTGCAGGGCTGAGGTTAGTGCACAGCAGGTGGTTTGCTTCTTTCCTTCTTGCCTTTTCCTTTTTGTCTGTAATGAACTTATCCTCTCTGTTTTACGCTTGTCTAGACTTATCAGACTTTCCACTACCCTGGTAGTGTGGGTGCCTTCAGTTCTCTCCACCCTCTAGTATACTTTCTGGTGGGTAGCAGAGAGAAGCAATGCAGTGATCATGGTGTGTCCTTCATCTGCCAGCAGGGAGATTTCAGCCATAAATATCCCCCCAGGGCTTCTGTCTTCTCCTCTCAAAACTGGAATAGTAGTCATTCCTAACTTGCTGACCTCATAGACAAGATAAGGAACTAGGCAAATCACAAGCACCTTGAAAATCTTTTGGGTTTGGTTCCAGATCACTGTAATAGAACAGATATCACCAAAAAATGAGTCATGTGTAATTTTTTTTCCCAGTGCACAAGTTATATTTACATCACCCTGTAATCTGTTAAGTGACCAATAATAGAATTGTGTCTTTGGGGGGGGGGGGGGAGAACATACTTTAAAAAATACTTTATTGCTAAAATATGCCAGCCAACATTTGAGATATTAAAAAAAATGGCACCAATTAACTTACTGGGTGCAGGCAATTCACAGAAATTCAATTTGTGAAAAACACAGCATCTGCAAAGCTCAAGAAAATGAGGTATGATTGTGATTCTGATTATAAGAGCTGTGTTCTGTCTACATAACCTCTTATTTCTAAACATTAAATTAAGCAGTTCTTATTCTTTAAGACTGCCTGCCTGTGTCTGTGCAAGCATCTCTTCCTTAACGTCTTCCAAAACTTCAGCTCTCCTGTCCATCCATGTCTATGCAGGCATCTTTCTTTCCATTTTTTCCTTAATAAACTTGCCATGTGCAGGGAATTCTCTCTCAGAGGGATCCAAGAACCCCACACACTGAACCCCATCAGGAAAAAAGGAGGGGGAACCCACTAAATTAAAGACATCTCTTTGACAAAAAAAAAAAAAAAAACTTCGCTCTTAGCAAAAGCCAGGCATGGTGGCTCATTGCCTGTAAACTTTAGCCTATGAAGCGGCTGGGACTAGGGCTAGGGATCGCTGTTCAAGTCCTGCTCAGGGCAACACAGCAAGACCTAGTCCCAAAAAATAGCTGGGCATGGTAGCACGTGCCTGTAATCCCAGCTACCTAGGAAGCTGAGCCTGGGGATTGCTTGAGTTTGTGGTACCTCAGGCAACATGAGCCTGTGGTTCCATGGGCGAAAACTAGGCTCAAAAAAAAAAAAGACATCTTTTTGTGGTGTATAGTGTGTACTGATATACATGGAAGCACTGAGGTAGAACAAAATAAGGAGCTAATAAGAAAAAGTGATAACTTTGTCTTATTTTCCTCTTGTTCTTTTTCCCACTTGATCTACTAGAGTGGTGTTTTAACAGTTAAACTAGGTGGAGATCTAGGAACCTATGTGATCAACAAGCAGACCCCAAACAAGCAAATCTGGTTGTCTTCTCCATCCAGGTATGTTCAGAAGTCAAAATCTGTCCTTGCTAAGCTTGACTGAAAAATGACATCGTAACCATTTAAGAAGTCTTATTTCATAGTATCTGTGCAAGTGAACTTTCCTGGTGTTTCACATCTCACTAGGAAAATTAAAACTTTATATAACTCCTCTCTCTAGTTTCACTGCTATATGCAGATATCAGGATGATAATAAGATCCAAAGTGAAAAGTTTTTAACTTTTTAAAACTATGCCTAGGTCATATTTTTTTGTCTATCAAATCATTGCTGTGCCTTTTAAAAAGCCACTTCTGAATTACAGCACCAGAACAAATTGCACTTTGTCTTCTAAACAAGTTTAAGTTTAACTTCTGATTTTGAGCATCTCAGCAAAGGGCTGCTTCAATTCTATTTGCAGAACTAGACTGTGCTCTTTGTGGAGCTAGGGAGCACTTTCAGCTGCTACTCCAGACAGTTAATCCCTCCCGCCTTTTCCATTGATGTGCTTTCCATCCAGTGGAACAAAAGATTGTGCTGGAGACTGCCTGCCCTGCAACTCCAGACCTGAGAACATGCAGGGAAAGAGGTCTGGCTACTGTTGAAGTGGTTGTTAGAAAGTAAAAGAGAGTCATCCACCAAAAGCTCTCAGACCAACCTTCCTGGGTCATTCATTAGCACTTCCAAAGAAAACATTGACTGTGACTTGGGAAAGGCCCATATAACAAGTGTGGAATTCTTTGAACTCCTGGTGGTGTTTGCATTTAAAAAAACAAAAAACCTTCTACCCCCATGTTGCCATCACTTTTAGGTAGTTAATATTACACTGTTTATCCTGCTGTGAGGTATAATTCTCTGTTCTAAATAAATAAATAAAGCCAAGTACTTCCTTCACCCCAAACTCATCTAGGAAGTTTGTCATAATTCAACAAAAGCAAATACAGAAATCATGTACTTTCTGGCAGTCTTCATTTTCATATAACACTGCTTTTTAGTTAATTTACTTCAAGTTGGGGATCTTTACCCTGTTGTGCCTATTAGCCTGTTCTCTTTGGCCTTGGTTGTACTCACCCTATCTGTGCCTTATGTGAGAATGGTACAGTGTCATCCAGCTCAAAATGGAGCCATCAGCTGGGGAGATAGATGGCTTTATAAATACTGGCAAGGCACCAAACCTAGTTACTGGCTCCACTGAAAGAATTTCCTGTGTGTATCTGGAAACGTAAAAAAATCCACATCATATTGGACATACCTTCCAGCAATATGACCTATTCCATGTCATATTTTTACAAGCATATACTACCAAAGAATATAAAATTTCAAATTTCTGGAAATTTCAAGTTGTGCTTTTTTTTTTTTTTTTTTTTTTTAATCTATAAGTCATGAGGGATGCCTGGAAAGAACGTCTGCTGCACAATTACTATCATGGAGTCAATAAAAAGAATTTTTTCCCCCCACAATATTTTTCCAAAATATCTTTCATGGAACTGCATTTCTGATTTTTTGAGTTTTGTTTTTTTTTTTAATTTACAGCTTTTCAAGTTTTGATATGGTGGCCTTTCCCATCCACCTTGCACCCCAAGGAGATTGTAGGATGGAAAATAGAGGAGATCTGGGAGACACTTAGATAGCAGTGTCTGTACTCAGACGGGCCTAGAGGTTCCTCATGCTCTGCTCAACACACCACAAGCATTCTCAGGATTTGGTCTGGAATATGAGGGCTTGTCATATGGCCCAGGTGGTTTGTATTGGGTTGTTAGTGCCTATTAAACAAAGGCCCCAGTCTTTTTGGGAAAATGTTCAAACTCCAGCATTTGGGGGATGATGGAGAAATCCTTGATGTTTTCTTAGCCCAAAAAGATGCTTTACTTCTAAGCTTCCTCTTCCCTGGCCAACTCCTCCCTGTCCTGACTTTGGAAATGCTCTCCCTGAGTGCTCAGGCAGCCTCAGGTGCTCCTTCTCTGAAGCTCAAAGCATTCTGCTCCTGCTTCCATCAAGGAATCATCCTGAACCAGCATTATCGTTGGCGTGTCCACCCCCTCCACCAGCAAAGATGAGGTGGGATTAATAGGCATAACCATGTGTATATGGCATCACCAGACATAGCAGAACCACCTGCATCTGGGTCTACCTAGCATGAAGGGCTAGTGGTCACTAAATGAGTTTCAGGTACATCAACTAGCCCTTTCAGACTCATGGATTTAAAACTGGAAGAAGCTGGGTTCACAAATGAGCTGCCACCAAGAAACTGTCCGGAGAGAAGCTCTCAAAAGCACAGACCCTGAACAGGGCACATATTTGATTTCTTGTCTTTGCGTCTTTCTGTGTAAAAAGAATTACAAGTTTATCTTCTGGAACAATTCAGACTTATGATGGTGGAGACCTGAAAACATTTGAACCCTAGGGATACGTCCCCAGGTATCACATTCAGATCTTTCACTTCTAGCTCACACATGACAGGCTATGTCCAGCTGTGTTTTTAGATTATGGCCATTCATACACCATTCATTCATATCATACATTGATATGACTTGTCCTTTGCCTGTCATCATCATTTTAGCGCATTCATAATGTTATACAACCACTACCTTGAACTGTTCAGAAAACATTTTCATCACCCCTCCGCTCCAAAAATCCCACTTCTGTCCCTACTAAGTAATCATTCTATTCCCTCCTCTTGTGAGTCCCCTCAGACTATTATTTTTAAGAATATTTTTCTTTAAAGGGCTGTGTTTGTGGACTTACTCTGCATTTGTTTACCTTCTAGTGGACCCAAGCGGTATGACTGGACTGGGAAAAACTGGGTGTACTCCCATGACGGGGTGTCCCTCCACGAGCTGCTGGCCAAAGAACTGACTGAGGTCTTGAAGACGAAATTGGACTTATCTTCCTTGGCTTATTCTGGGAAAAGCACTTGATATCCAGCTGTAAAGACATTAACAGCTCTAGTGAAGACCCTGGCTTCCTTCTGCAGCGGAGTGTCCAGTTTACCCCACCCCCATTTTTGAGGACAGTTGCATTGTGTGTGACAGCTCTGTGAAAAGACTGTGTCATTGCCCACACCTTACCCTGAGTTTAGATTTGTAATTTACTTTTTTTTTTTTTTTTGAGACTAGGTCTCGCTATTTTTACCCATGGAACCGCAGGCTCTCCTTGCCTGGGGTACCACAGACTCAAGCCATCCCCAGCCTCAGCTTCCCATGTAGCTGGGATTACAGGTGCACGCCACCACGCCCAGCTATTTTTTTTTGAAACTAGGTCTCACTAAGGGCCCCAGACGGGACTCGAACCGCAATCCCTAGCCCCGGCCGCTTCATAGGCTGAAGCTTACAGGCACAAGCCATCGTGCCTGGCCAAGATATGTAATTTCCATAGATTTTTTTTTTTTGTTATTGTCTACATTACTCCCTCACAGGATACCCCTTTGATAATGTTCATACACTCATGCCTTTATTTATTACATTACAACAAAGAGAAATAATAAGGGAAAATTCTGAAAGAAATGAATTGCATTCACTATTCCTTCTTTAAAGAAATTAATGCAAGCCAGCATGTGCCTATAGCATGTGCCTATAATCCCAGCTACTTGGGAGACTGAGGCTAGGAATCACTTGAGTCCGTGCGTTCAAGACTACCCTGGGCAATATAGTGAGACCTAATCTCTTAAAAAAGAAAGAAAGAAAAGATGGCAAATAGTTGTTCCCATGCCTCTTGAAACATGTAAACACTTCTAATCCTTAATATTGATATTCACAATGACCTTTGAACAGGTCAGGAGTTCTCAAGCCTAAGACCATCCTCTCTCTGTGCTTTGTGTCTGCCAGGGTGTGGCTACACAGGAAAGAGTTGTGTGTGGCCCACATATACACATATACATGCACACATTTAAATACACGTGTTTGGATTTTTTGTTTGTTTAAGGGTCAATATAGAATCAACTGCACAAGTCTGAGAATGCAAGAAATTTCCCAGTGACTAGAGAAAAGCCATCTCCATATGTTCAAAGATGTAGTAAAATAAACAAGGTAATGGAGCTGAGAAAGTGCTTTGTATAATGAAAAGAGGTTTGTGTTAATGAAAAGAATCCTGGATCTTCACTAGGCTCAGCCCAGAAGTTGTTGTCTGTCTCTGAGCTAGTTTCACAAACTCCTGGACCTCTCTTTTCCCACATGTTAGATGAGGTTGAAGATGAAGATAGAATAGATTCCCAATTCAGACATATTCAGTGGTCCTTTCAGGCAACTGAATGGGTTTAGCTGTATTTCCCTGTGCAGATGAGGGGGTGACAATACCTTTTTTAAGTTATATAGTAAACATTTGGTTATTAATATTGTTGAACTTGAGTTCAGGTTGAGATGATAACTATCCTTTTGTGCCCTCACCATCCTAAGCCTGTACTACAGACTGAATGTTTCTGTCCCCACAAATTCATATGTTGAATCCTAATACTAGAAAATGGTAGATGATAATATTAAAAAGTGGAATCTTGGGGAGGTAATTAGGTCATGAGGGTAGAGACCTAAAGAATGGGATTAGTGCCCTTGTATAAAGACACTTAAAGAATTCCCTTGCACCTTTCACCATGTGAAAGCACACTACGAACCAGGAATCAGATCTTCTTCACCAGACATTGACACTCCTGGGACCTTAACTTTGAACTTCCAGCCTCCTCCAGAATATGAGAAATAAAGTTCTGTTTATAAGCCACCCATGTGTATAGTGTTCTATATAGCAACCTGAATGGACTAAGATCGCCTGCCACATGCCAGGAACTTACTTTAATCTTTACTGATTTCCATTTTTCCACAAGAAGAAACCAGTACTCAGGGCTATTCAAACTCACCCAAAGTTATGCTCTTGTTCTATTGTTTATCCCATCAAGAAAGATTTATTGGTGAAAATTCTATGCCAATGTAGAGCAAAAACCTTGGCAGTGGATAAACTAAAAACACATTCCATTATCTAAAAAAAAAAAAAAAAAATCTTAACAATAGAACAATATAAACACATGCCAAAGGGTATTTGAAATATTTCCTTTCTTCAGAAATAAAATTATTTTTTACTCTGATGGAAAGTTTTAAGTACAGTAGGTTAGAATTGGGGAAAACAACATTGTGTGTGTGTGTGACTACCTCTAAATTTTAATGAAAGTTTCTTTGCAACCTCACTTGGAACTCAGTTCAGCAGTTTACTCAGCTATCTGGGTGAGAACATAAGAGGTATTTAATCAGGTTGGCATAGGTGAAAATGAAAATTAAGGCATCTGAAAACTCACTGCATTCCTTATTGGCCAGCCTTTTAGGCCTATTTATTTTATTTCCCATATAATTCTGCCTGGTTTAATCACTGAATGACTAAGGCCCTGAGAATTTCTCATTGAAGGCAAGAAAAAAATAGGAAAAAGAAAAGCAATAGAGGAAGAGTCAGGTTTAGGGGGAAGGAATAAACATCTGGTTAGTACCCCCCACACCCACTTCAGACCCTGGAGCACCATTACATTAATTGTATCATGTTAAGGATAACTTTCAAAAAACTGCTATTAACATCCAGTATAACATGTTAAAAGACACCAAAAAAAATGTGTAATATAATTTTATAAGCTTTTCAGTAGGTTTAGCTTCCTGAACGGACATACCATATTCAAAATGACTTACCTCTCTGAAAGACACACAGATGCACTGAGGTGTGTAACAGAGAGTGTGAGCTTTTTTTTTTTTTTTTTTTTCAAATTACAATTTAAAAAATTTAGCACTTGTGCGCCCCCCAGATCAAGATCCAGGACTTCATTTTGGAGAAATGTTCAAGGAGAACAACACGCCCACCCCCCATTGCGGAAGAGAGGAGGATGACCAAGGAGGGGGTAATGGGCCCCACATCAAAACTGCAAAATGAAGCAGAGGAGATGTTCTACAAAGGCCACTCACAGAAGCCTGAACTCACAGAGAAACTTCTTGACCAACACTGGCTGGGGGCAAGACCCCCTAAGTCCGATACCAGAGCCATAAGGAAAAGCAGCAAAGCAATGGAGATGGGATTGGATTGGAGAGGACGGCCTGCAGCAAGAAAACATGGACAGATCACAAACGAATACAAACGAATATAACCTGGCCGCCCAACGCAAACTTAAGACTGAAAATCTAACAGTAAGGTTCGCCTGGACCCAACAACGCAGTCCCTCACCCAGAGAAAAGACACTACCATAGGAAAGAGACTAATGGACACAGCACAGCTAAGAAACAAGAGTGGGGTTTGAGAGAATGGAAGGGGCACCAGAGGGAGGAGGGAGGGAGGAAAAATAATAATAACACAGAAGTTGTAGCCTAAGAACAAAATTAAAAAATTTAAAAAAGATACAAATAAAAAATAAAAAATGTAGTCTCCCACTTGTTTATTGTAGTGTCTTGGCATCAGTATTCTGCAATGCTAACCTCTGGTGCCTGCCCACCTGCAATGCACTCAGTACAGAACTGTTTTAACACACGTGCAGCATAATTTCATATCCAAACTTGGGGTTTCCCAAAAAATACTTTTCATGATGGGTTCTTCTCAATAATCAAAATAAATGCACATTTTATTTACCTTGGTGATGAATTCTGATTCCCTGGGACAATTTTTCTTGTCAAATAAAAGACTTAACTTTTTCTTTTTTTTTTTTTTTTAAGAGACTAGGTCTTGCTATGTTGCTCAGGGTGTCTTGAAACCGTGGACTCAAGTGATCCCCAGCCTCAGCCTCCCAGGTAACTGGGATTATAGGCATGTGCTACCATGCCTGACCTTCAAGACTTAATTTTATCCCATTTCTGCATACCTCCTAAAAATAACTTGTGTTTGACAATTTTTATTAAATTTACATTAAATTTGTATTAGATAATAATGAACTTGTATTAAATTTGTATTAAATAATAGCTTTACAATCTATTTCTCAAACTATACCTGCCCCCAAATCCTACTTAACCCAACTGGTTGCTTCTAAAGAAAGATCCATTAACTCATAAGTGTGGAGTTTATGTGAATTGACGATGAAATAGGTTGCCAAGGCAGGCTTCCTTCATTACCCCAAAGTAAACACTAAGATTAAAGTTATTTTAGGTTGTGTCCAGTTGAATTCTTGGCATGGATTTATCTTTTGCAAATGAAAATAGCTACATACCAGACACGGGAAGGAGAGGCAAGGTATGAAATAGCATATGAATGTATCCTGCCCTTCAAAACTATTATTCATTATTATCTTTCTGTTTATAGATATTATTGGAAAAGAAATGCCTTCCAATCTTTATTTTTTCCTTCCAATCTTTAATTCTACTTAATTAGCCCCAACATCCTAAAGATTCTAATTAATGACCCCTTTGTAATATATGAAAGTGATCTCACTTATTCCCTGGTGTTTACCACAGGGACAATATGAGCGTAAGTGTCTATCTTCCCTTCATGCATTATTTCCTACTTAGAATATTTCACATCTCAACAAACTGCAAACAGAGAGTTGGGCGCGGTGGCATGTGCCTTTAATCCCAGCCTAGGAAGGGAGGCCACAACTAGGAATACTTGAATCTGCGGGCAACGGTGAATCTGCGGTTCCCCAGGCAACATAGTGAGACCTAGTCTCAAAAACAAAACAAAACTGCATATGAAAGGCATATTCTCTTAGCATGATAAAGGCTACATCTGTCAGACACACAGCTAACATCATACTCAACTATGAAATGCTTTTCTTTTAAGATTAGGAACAAGACAGGGATACCTACTCTAGTCACTTTTATTCAACACAGGATTAGTAATCTTAGTAAAGAACAGGTCTCCTCAAGATGTCTAGAACAGACCTTCCAAGACATATCATCTTGGCAAGTGAATTGCTTCAACCTAAAGTCAAGTGAGGTCCTGCATATTCAAGAGAATCTTTTGTCATTGCCATGAAGATTAGCATTAATATCCAGATTTAGGATTATTGTTAGCCATAAACTTCATATTGGAGAAACCTAATAATGTGACAGGGCAAAAGAGGATCTAAAAGAGGATCTAATTTTTGCCACATGTCACCATCTTTTCTCCTCTAAGCCCCAGCCCCCATCCATCCTTTAATTCTATAAACCTGTTGGTTAGCTATGCTTACTTTAGGATTCATAACCAAATAGATTCTCTATAAATATGTAGTTAAGTTTGTTCATTTTCTCCTACTACACTATAATGTTAATTTGATTATTGAACCAATGTGAAAAAGATGCAGAGTGTAGTTTACTTTTCAGCACTAGACCAATCAGAGCACATTTTCTGAAAAAGAAGTTATCAAAATCGAAGGCTGGGCACGGTGGCTCGTGCTTGTAAGCTTCAGCCTATGAAGCGGCTAGGGATCGCGGTTCGAGTCCCGCCTGGGGCCCGTAGCGAGACCTAGTTCCAAAAAAAATAGCTGGGCGTGGTGGTGCGTGCCTGTAATCCCAGCTACCTGGGAAGCTGAGGCTGGGAATTGCTTCAGTTTGTGGTACCCCAGGCAACGAGAGCCTGTGGTTCCACGGGCAAAAATAGTGAGACCTAGTCTCAAAAAAAAAAAAAAAAAAAAAAAAAAAAAAAAAAAAAAAAAAAAAAAAAAAAAAAAAAAAAAAAAAAAAAAAAAAAAAAAAAAAAAAAAAAAAAAAAAAAAAAAAAAAAAAAAAAAAAAAAAAAAAAAAAAAAAAAAAAAAAAAAAAAAAAAAAAAA
>PVHY01005380.1:0-34781 GCA_004024945.1 Uropsilus gracilis | reverse complement strand
TTATCAAAATCGGAAAGTAAGAAGTAAACACTGTTTGCAGATGAAGTTATAAATAGAAAACACAATTCCCACCAAAAACTGCTAGAACAAATAATTTCAAGTAAGTAGTGGGATAAAAAGTGAATATACACAATCAATTTGGGGGTGGGTAAAATAGGAAAAAAGGGACAGACAATGGTATCGTGAAGTACAGACTTGGATTTTAGCAAAGACCCTAATGCAGTATATACACACATTGTTTCTTAACAGCGTGTGGTTCTGCTAGGCCTAAGCAGACGGCCTTGCACACAGTTCAGCTTTTCCATACATAAGTCAGAGTGAATCAGTCAGACATCAGACCTAAAAGAATAAACCAACGCCACAGGGCTCCTTTCCAGTTAAACAAGAGTAGGACTTATGGTCTCCCTGGGACAATGAGTGTACATCACTAGGTGTGACAGGGAATGCCCAAGGCTAATTGGCAGATGTATAACTTTCTGCATCACAGCCCAGAGACTGATCAGTGGAATGCCTTGTTGGTAACATTGGAACCACAAGCAGGGATCTGAGTATGGTTCAATTACAAAACTGAAAATAAGGTAGATATTTGGTCAGCAGACTCATTCCCTGAAAGATGACCTAAGCATTGTTTCAGTTTCACTCAAACTTTTCTCTCTGTTTTCCTACCCTGTGTGATCTATGCAATGATATTCTATCAATGAAAAGGCCAGGATCTCACTTTTATTCAGCAGACCTGCCATTGTCAGACTGCTCCACAAGACCTGATTCTTTGGCTGTATGGTTGCTGACACAACAATGAACACCTGACACTGAAATAATGTTATAGTGAAATATTACTTTAATTTTAAAATATAAATTACATTTCTATATACCTCCAACAAACTATCATCAAATTAAGAAAACAGTCCCACACCATGATCAAGTGCAATTCATCCCCGGGATGCAAGAATGGTTAGTATACATGAATTAATTAATATAGTATATCACAGCAACAAAAGTAAAAATAAAAATAAACTATCAACATATTCAGAGAGATCAATTGAAAAATTTAACATCCATTTATAATAAAACTAAAGAATGGAAGGAACTTACCTCAATATAATAAACTACTCCAGTCGTGGTGACGCATACCTGTAATCCCAGTTATCTGGCAGGCTGAGGCTGGGGATCACTTGAGTCCGCAGGTTTAAGACAACCTTGGGCAACATGACAAGACCTAGTCTCTTAAAAATAATACTAATAATATATATGTATAATAAAGCAATATAACAACGAAGAAGCAAAAAGAAATTAAGAAAATAACGCCATTTTAACTGTTCCAAAAAGAATTAAAATATCTCTGAATCAGCCTAAAAAGGGGGATAAAAGATCTATGCAAGGACAATAAGATATTATTAAAGGACAGAGATAGCAACATGGAAGTATATTTCATGCTCATGGATATCAGACTCCCCACATGTCTCTCACCCACATGTTTCCTTTAAGCATGTCTACATGGATCTCTTACAAGTTCTTCATGCCCCTGCTCCAAATCCAAAGCTGAGAAGCAAAGGTATGTTTCTTCTCCCTGTGTCTCCCTCCCCCAAGCCCACCTGCTCTGTGCGTTATATAGCTTCACCTGGCCACTCAGCTCCACTGGGGCCAGGGAACATGGTACCCTCTCTTTGAAATGTCTTTGCAACCTTTGTTTATGGTCTATTATCTCCGTTGTATAAAAAGAACATATATATTTTAATTATTAAAAGATTATATATACCTTTTTAACATCCTCTTCCTATCACCCCCCATTCTCCTTTTACTGGCTTTCTTTTCTATAACTTTCTACGATTTCTTTGAGTTAGACATTTTAAAATATATCCAGCAATCCTAATTCTCAGTATCTAGCTGGAGAATATGAAATCACTAATTCAAACAGCTTTATGTACCACAATGTTGATTGCAGTGTTATTCACAATAGCTAACATATGGAAACAACCTAAGTGCTCACTGACAGATGATTGGGTAAAATATGGTATATATACATATATAAAGAAACATCACCAACTATTAAATAAATAGATGAAAACTGGAAAATGGAAGGAATTTGAGGCAATTATACAGGGCAAAATAAGTCAGAAGGAGAAAAATACATTGAATAATATTTCCTGTATGTGCAATATAATGAAACAAAGGAAAACCAGGGGGAAAACAAAATAAAAATAAACTAGTGATGAGCACATAAGATCAAGATGATAGTTCATGGGTGATATGGTGGTGGGAATACAATGGTAGGGAACACAATGGTATAATATGTGTGTGTGTGTGTGTGTGTGTACAACAAAAATAAAAGTTAGGGAGGAGCTGGGGGTCAGACCCAGATGGGACTGGGTTGGACTGCTGCCGCATTCCTCAAGCTTGGACCCTACCAGGGTGCCAACAGAGCACCTTTCTTCTGTTTCTTCTGTTTCTTCCCCTTTCTTCTGTTTCACTCTCACTCTTCCTAGTCCTCAGGAGGAAGAAGAAGAAGAAAACAATACAAACACCAACATAGAATGGGTGAGGGAACAGGTTAAAATCCTGCACACACATTTGAGCAGGATCCAGGCTTGCCAGGAGCCCAAGCTAGCTTCTGGCAGGGAACCACAAGAAACGGGTCACACAGTCCCAGAGAACATGGGCGGGTAAGACCATGAATTCACAATATACCACATAATCCACTACAAAGTCAAAATGACCTTTAGTTGCCAAAGCACTAAAGTTGCAAGAGCATCCTCTCCAAGTCTGTATCCCTCCTCCTCATCATTTCACCTCTCTCTGCATCTGTCCATCCATCCATCCATCCATCCATCCATCCATCCATCCATCCATCCATCCATCCATCCATCCATCCTCACCTTCCTCTGTCCTATCCCTCTTTCCAGAAATATGAGTCATGGCATGTTGGGTGTTGTAGTCCTCAGTGGCTGCATTCTCTTGGGCATGGACGTAGTGGGTGGAGTTCCTTCAAGGCATCATTCACTGACTCAGAGCTGGTGTCTGGCTGTTCTCTGACACATAAACAATAGGATTGAGGTCATCAGAGGTAAAGAGGGTGGGATAAGAGCCAAGAAGGAGGGAGTGCATTAGTAGGTTGTAAGTGAACACACATAGACAGACAGACGTCAGACAGATAGACAGACAGATAGGTAGGCAGACAGATGAATAGATAGAAGAAAAATAAGGAAATCAATTTATTTGAAACAACAAAGATAAACTTGAAGGAAATGACTAAGTGAAATAAGTCAGAAAAATATTGCAGTCTACCATTTCCTATAAAACCTAAAAATAAATTAAACAAATATGTAAGCAGGAGAGTGGGGGCAATGGGAAGAGGGTGGTAAAAATAATCTTTCAGTAATTAAAAAATACATGGTGTTCTTTCTTATACAACAGAGATGATAGACCAAAACCAAAGGTTACAGAGCTATTTCCATGAACAGAGAAGGTATCATGTCCCAGTATCCCAGTGGAGCTGAGTGGCCAGGTGAAGCTATATAAGAAAGAAGGCAGATGGGCTTGGGGTAGAGAGACACAGGAAGAAGAAACATACCCTTGCTTCTCAGCTTTGGACTTGGAGCAGAGGCATGGAGTACTTATGAGACCCATGTAGACATGCTTGAAAGAGATATGTGGGTGAAAGACACATGGGAGGCTGACAATAGCAACCATGACCTTGATTTGGACTTTGAAATTGCTTATTTCCTTATAGATGTGGTGCCTGGAAGGAGACATGCTCTTTCAGTCATTTTCAGTTCTTTCTATGGGGTCCACAACAGACTTGTGTGAAGATTTCAGGCCTCAGTAGCCCTGCTTTGACCAACCTTGTTTGGCTGGTCATTTACCCACAAGGAGATAGGTAATTTGGGGTGTTTTACTGAGAAACTAATATCCTTTCTTCTTGCTCTCCCTCCCCATGCACATTAAGCCTATTAAAGTTCTTTCCCACTAAGAGTCTCCTCTGTTTCTGTGTGCATGGATAATCAGACCTCTTAAAAGCAAGCACTTTTGGTGGTCTAAGGGTGCGCCTTGGTTTGT
Source organism: Uropsilus gracilis (assembly GCA_004024945.1). Lineage (NCBI taxonomy): Eukaryota > Metazoa > Chordata > Mammalia > Eulipotyphla > Talpidae > Uropsilus > Uropsilus gracilis. Next base: position 30,728 of record PVHY01005380.1, on the reverse strand, counting down.
GGGTCAACAGAGTGTAAGCCATAGGGGAGAAAAAAATTTCTCTTCCCTTCTAGGTTTTTTTCTGCTGGAAAATAATTAAATTGACATGAGACAGATTTACTTGGGGTGGGGGGTTGGGGGGAGCAACTTAATTACATATGGGGGTGGGGGGAGGATTCACATAGATATAAAAAATTTTAAAGAGAGTTCTGTGAAGTGAAGCATACAAGTCGGCCTAAACTAAAGAGAAAGGGGTAGAGGTCTATGACTTTAAAGGGAAGGAAGGCAATTCAAAAAAGATCAGATCAGATGCTAGGCAAATAAATGATTGCTGAGCCATGGAGAACAAAAGGACCCAGTGAGGAATCTCACCAAACAGGACTAGCTAAATTCCCCAGTCTATGACACCATTCATATTCATTAGAAGTAACTTCACCTATGATTGTAGAACTGAGGCCATTAGAGGGGGTGGGAGAGTAGGGGTAGGAACAAAGGTAGGGGGCCCAATGGTCTGGGTAAAAAAGACTGGATGCTTGGATGGTGGGGTGTTGTAAACCAACATACATGTTGTTACAACATACTGTTGTAAACCAATGGTACCTCAAAAAAATTTTTTTAAAAGAACCCCACCAATAGTTGACTTCCTAGAACAGGCTTTCTATGTAAACTTATATAAGAAGTTAAGAGGGAGGAGTAGAGATAAAGAGCTCTTTCTGTATGTACTAGGTTTTGTATCTACTAGCTGAAAATAATCCTCATACCAAGTACATACATGCTGGGACCATGTATGTGCTCTCTCTTAACATGCATACCTCCTGCATACATGTAGGTGACCCAGAAAAACTGAGTAATACTCCAAAACATCCCCAAACCACCACCTTAAAAAACTTTCAGTCAAATATGAAGAACATAGAAGGTACTGGTAAGAAAAGTAATGGGAGTTTACTAAGAAAGTCAGTAAATAAGGACATGGCTGTGCAGATTTACCCGACAACTCTCTCCATTGATAAAGGAGAAAGAGATTAGTCATTTGGCTCTTCTCCAGGATAGCTAGGGAAACACCCTTACAAATAGAGATTTCCTTTATTAATATAAATATCCCCCAGAAGTAGATAAGTTTTCCTTCCTCTACTAGTTCTAAAAAATAAACTGTGCAAAATAATGTCTATGCTGTAAATATAAATATACAGAAAGCCTATTTAAAAGAGCCTGGGAGGCTAGAAAAAAGAGTACACAACCATGTATAAATCAAACTATAGAATCCAATATGTCTTGTTCTGCCGCAGGAAGTTATACTGTTTCCCTCTCCAGTGAAATAGGGCGGGGGGCAGGGAGTCTCAAGAGGTTATTTAGGGGTTCCTGTCCTTGGTTTATAACAGTGTAGTCTAAAAAGGGGAGGTTCTGTGTTCCCTGCTCCACCTATGGAAGGGTGGAGACAGGGGAAGCAAAGGACCTTGGGAGAGGGGATCTGGAAGGGAACACAGGAGGCATGTGAAGAAGGGATGTGAAAAAGTCCCACCTGCACCTTGGTTTTGCATCAGGAGACTTCGAGGATATGGAAGAGGAGTCAAGCATAGAGAGACCTGGAAGTGCCTTGGGTAAGAGATACTTGGGAAGCTGACAATGGCCGTCTCTGTCTTGATTTGTACTTCGATTTTGTGTCTTATCTCCCAGGCTTGCCTTGCCCCCTTTCTTCTGGTCCCCCATCAGAGAAAGTGACTTAGACTCAAGGCAAGATTTTGGGTCCCATTTTGGGTCAATTCTGTTTGGCTAGACATTTACCCATGAGGGCACAAGCAAATTTGGGTTTTTCACTAGCAAACTATTATCCTTTTTTCATCTCTGTCATGGGAGAAAAGTAGGTGTAGGCCAAACCATGGGCTGGGGGTAAAAGAATTCACCAGTGACAGAGTGGAGAACAGAACATGCAGATTTCTGCTATGGGAAGCAGCAAGTATGGGAACAGAAGGGATCTGCTGCCCAGAGTGAGACTCTCAAGGCTCTATTTATACTCCAGTGAATGAGTCAGGGTGACTACTCTTGGGTGAGTCATGACTGATGATCTGAATCTACACAAAGGATTAATAAGGATACTGTGGTGATATTGGGGGGCTGTGACCCCACCATAGTAATGCTGCATTAGGATGGCAGCCATTTTGCCCTGGTGGGTGGAGACTTGGAAAAGAGAAGTCAAGGTTTCATGAGAGAGAAACAAAGAGAGGGAATTTAAGAAGGAGTGTGACTGGAGAGCCACATAGGGAAAAGATGGAGAAGGGAAAGAGCAGAGGAGCAGCAAGGAGGCTGGAGGTTTCGGAGCTGCCACTGCCATGTGCAGCAGTGGGGCTGGGAAGCAAGCCACACTGTGGACTTCCATCCCCAGCTCAGGCCGGTGAGGAGCCTGGGGAGCATGCTAGAGAAATTTATGACTTGTATAAGCTGAGTCGGAAACTTGGTACTTGGAAACTTGCTTTAACTTAGAAATTGAAAAGCATGGATTTGTCTGGAGACCTGAAGAGAACTTGAAGTGCTGCTGTCCTCATCGGGAGATGTCTGAAGTGGTTGTTGCTACTGTTCTGAGTGAGTCTTGGTGGTTAGGGCTGAAAGAATGCTGAAGCTATTCTTTTGGAGGAGGAGTGATGACACCATCTTTTTTTTTTCCCATTGGATTTGAAATCCAATGATACACCTTTTGGAGGTGGATCAACGATGCCATCTTCGGGCCGGGCATGGTGGCACATGCCTGTAAGCAGCAGCCTAGGAAGCTGTGGATGGGACCAGGGATCGCAGTTCAAGTCCTGCGTGGGGCACGTAGTGAGACCTAGTCCCCCCCAAAAATAGCTGGGAGTGGTGGCATGTGCCTGTAATCCCAGCTGGGAAGCTGAGGTTTGGGATTGCTTGAGTCTGTCATACCCCGGGCAGCATGAGCCTGCAGTTCCACAGGCAAAAATAGTGAGACCTAGTCTCAAAAAAAAAAAAAATTACCATCTTGGTTTATTCATTTGGCTTGAAATTGGGACAGCCACCATTTTGTGGCTGAATGACCCACGTGGCTGAAGGACCCACGTGTACCTTTTTGGACTAGAGATTGAACTGTGTGGTAATGACATTGGGTGACAAAACAAGCAAAATGGGGTAATTAACCAAACTTACAAAGAGGGACAGCTGGTCCTATAAAGCCAGCCACACACAGGTTTGTCCCAGCCTGTGCATACAGTAGCAAGACCACAAAAATCTTAAGAGGGAGGCAAAAACAAATTGACTTATTAAGACAAATTAGACAAGAGTCACTGAAGGGTACAAGGAACCCTTTTGGTAATTTTACCACACAGTCCAGTCTAGTCCAAAGAGCACATGGCTACAGCAGCCACGTGCGTCCACAAAATGGCAGCTGCCCCACCTTTAAACTAGATGAAGTCAAGATGGTGCCATTGCTCCTTCTTCCAAAGCAGGAGATTCAAATCCAACGAGGGGGCGGGCATGGTGGCACATGCCTGTAAGCAGCAGCCTAGGAAGCTGTGGCCAGGGCAAGGGATCATGGTTTGAGTCCTGCCAGGGGCACATAGTGAGACCTAGTCCCAAAAAAATAACTGGGCGTGGTGGCATGTGCCTGTAAGCTACCTGGGACACTGAGGCTGGGGATTGCTTGAGTCTGTGGTACCCTGGGCAACATGAGTGTGCGGTTCCACAGGCAAAAATAGTGAGACCTCGTCTCAAATAAATAAATACATACATACATACATACATACATATATAAAATAAAATCCAATGAGGAAAACCAGGATGGCATCGTCAGTTCTTCTCCAAAAGGCACAACTCCCAACATTCTTTCAGTTCCAACTCCAAAGTGTCCCCAAAACCAGCAAAACTCACTCGATACAGCAACACAGCAAATGCTCTTCAGTTCTCCAGAAGACTTCCTAGCTTTGCAGTTTCAACGTTAAACCAAGTTCTCAGGTACTAAATTTCCAAGTCAGCCAATACAAGTACAGGTCTCACCACCATGCTTCCCCAGGCCCCACGCAGCCCAGGTTAAGGCCTGGTCCTGTACCTGGAAGCTGACTCCTGCTGTTCCTCTGCTCTCTCTGTTCTATCCCTTCATCTTCTCCATGTATTTTGTCTAAGTCTCCTCCCTAATCTCCTAATCCTATCATGAGGAGGCTTGGCTTCCCTTCCTCACGTTTCCAACCCCCAGGACAAGAATGGCTGTCATTCTAATGCAGCACCACTAGTACTGGGGCCATAGCACCCCCCCCCCAATTTTACCACTGCCCTCCTAACAGTAATATAATTAAAGGGGTCCCTGGTATACCCTCAGTGACTCTTGTCTATTTTGTCTTTTTAATGAGTAAATCTATTTTTGCCTCCTTTTTCATTTTTATTTTATGATTTTTTTATTCATTCTTTAGCTTACACATAACATCAGCAAGTGGTTGTTGGAATGCCTTCCCTGCCCCCAGTGCTCCCTCCGATCACTCAGACTCCTCTCTCCTTGTTGATTGTTGATCTATGTTAAGTCCATTGGTCTCTTCCTTTTCTGTGGCAGTGTCCTTTTGCTGGGTGAAGGACTGTGTTCATGGTATACGGCAAACCATGCGAGTAAGTTCTCAGCAGTCTTTACTTTGCGTTGAGCAGCCAGTCCATGCTCATTTGAGGTCTATCAGTGTCTTGCAATTGCTGGCTGTCTTCTCCACTCCATTCTCTGTTCTGCTTTGTTGTCTCTTCACCTTATAGCTCTGCCCTCTGGCTTAGGGGACCGTGCCCCCAGTCTTTGTTATTATAGATGCTTCTTGATGTGACTGGGCATCTGCTGATGGTGTTTGCACATTATTTCCTCTTCCTCGGTTTGGAGCTTTGCTGTGAAACCGATGTCCCAACTCTGTGGCCTTCCTCTCCTGTAGAGTGGGAAGAGGTGCTTGCTGTCAGAGATGGCATATCAGAAGTGGGATTTTGGCTCATCCACTCCCAGTGCATCCATAGGTGTGATTCTGTGATAGGTCATCACGACAGTCATTTTTATGCCCTGAGTGTAATGACTTTCTCGATGTTCCTTCTCTTGGATCCTGCTCAAATGTGTGAACAGGATTTTTACCTGGTGACTCACCCATTCTATGTTGGTGTTTGTATTCTTCTTCTTCCTCCTGAGGACTGGGTAGAGTAAGAGAGAAACAAAGGAGGGGTCTTGAGATCCAACCACAAAGGCAGAATAGCTGCACAGGGCACAGGGCCTACTCGTGGCCCACGCCAATCCCATGGCAGCAGTCGACTGGTTCAGCCTGGGTCAACCCCCAGCTCCTCCCAGTCTCCCAGGACCAAGGTGGGAGGGAGCCAACATGTGCAGGCTGGGGGCAGCCAACCACCAAGACGAATGTGTTTTTGCCTCCTTTAAAGATAGCATGGTCTTGAGCAGGTGTGGTGCCTTTAATCCCAGTTCTGGGAGGCTAAGGCTAGGAATCACTTGAGTCTGCAGGTTTGAGACTAAAAAAAGTAAAGAGAGTGCGGGCTTGACTGTTCACATGAGATAGGATGAACCTGTTGAGTGGCTGGATTTAAAGGGCCAGCTGCTGCCATATGTAAGTTTAGCTAAGTACCCTGTTTTATTGGTTTTGTTACCCCATTTCAAAGATCATCAGTTTAACAGATCATCAGCTGATGGCCCTTTTCATGGCATCCCATTTACCCTCTTGATCAAGCCTCACAATCTTGCCTACTGGACAAGCAATGAGGGCTTAATTTTTAGTTTAGTAACTTATACCAGAGACAACCTAGTTACTATACACATTAATTCTATTAATGTCCACTGCTACTGAAGGTCTTATGCATTGAAAGTATGCTTTATCTTTATACAGAGGATGAGGGACCTCAGCTGCTGCTCAGTCTGCCTGCTAACAGTATCTTATACTGGCTCCCGAAATTCTCCAGTTTTACCTGTGATGAAACTGAGGAGTAGAGGTATTCCATCAGCAATGAACAACATTGTCATTTCTCGGCAATCAGTGATATCTAACCCTCATTTATCAGCACTGTGTATTCACACTGAAAAGAAGGTCTTTGCTGTAGTTGATTCATGCAGTACAGAATGCAACATTCTGAGAGATGAAGTCAGTCAATATTTATTTGCCTTCGTGTGGGAAGACAAATCACCTGGAAAATAATGCCCCAGAGTTTCACTGAAAGCACCACTGATAAGATGTGGTTATTGGTTATATTACCCTGTGGGTCCAGTGGTAATAACATGCTACTGGGTGAGCACCTCAAAAGCATATTCTTTGTGTTATAGAGGGGGAAAAAAAGGAAAGAGAAAGGAACCTGACAGTTGAGCTGTCCAAGGTGGACTGGTTTATCAAACTGGCCTAGAAAACCTTGAGGTCTGCCGAGCACAGTGGCGCATGCCTGTAAGTGACAGTTTATAGAGTCACGGCAGGGTCTGGGGATTGCGGTTCAAGTCCCTCCTCCCAGGACAACACAGTGAGACCTGGTCCCCAAAACTAGCTGGGCGTGGTGGCATGCGCCTGTACTCCTAGCTACCTGGGAAGCTGAGCCTGGGGATTGCTTGAGTCCGTGGTACCAGGGACAATGTGAGCCTGTGGTTCCATGGGCAAAATGTAGCGAGATCTAGTCTCAAAAAAAAGAGAAAACCTTGAGGTCATTTGCCCATTTGCCCTGTTCTTCCCATAGAGTTTGGTCAGGGTTTTTTGTTTTCAGGAAGGTATATATAGGTTTTGTCTTTGGAGAAATTTGGAATCCAATTTCAGCAATGACCAACTAGTTTAAGAAACTCTTGAATTTGGCATTTAATTTTAGCCTTAAGTTTAGAATGTTAATCTTGGATTCAGGGAAGTGCAGGTGGATCTTCCAGGAACACACTTTCCTATCTGCTCTATTTTCTGTTTCCAAATTAACGCATTCACAACGGGGATATATTTTGTATGTTCCACTGTCAGATGCCCTATTATTTGTATTTTTTCTCTACCACATGGGGTTCATTTATACTAGACTTCAAAAAAATTTAAGCATAATGATCAGATGAAACATGATGAAATGAAGTATGCTGAAGCACAGTAACCTAAGAAATAGAGCCTAGGGCGTCTAGATAAATAACCCATGACTTACTGACTCAGTTTGCTGAGTGCTCAGTTTCTCCTTGAGTCTTCCTTATTCTATCTTCACCACATCAGGTCAGGTGTTACCAGGTCAGGCGATAGTCCACCTGGAACTCCAGCACATGGAAAGTGTATATAAACCCTTAACTCCCTGTTAGGGGTACTCAGCCTTTGGATATGAATCTGCTGAGTCAGTATCACTACTAATAAACTTACTTCTTGACAACTCTGGTGTCCTCGTTTCCTAATTGCCTGATTTCTAATTAATGAAGCTCACCTATGTATGCATGTACTGCCCATAGTACTTGCTGGCGTGAATGTGTTAAATCCATTTTGTTATTAAAATAACTGATAACTTTTGTTTGAGGTCAATGAGTGAAGCAAAGTGCAAAGGGTTTTTTGTCTGTTTGTTTTTATTTTTTTAACAACAAATAATTTATTTAAATATAAATTTCACATCTTTGTAGTTCCTGGGATACATCCCCCCACCTTCCCTGATCATTCTCCCTCTGTCCCTCCCCCCCCACCTGAAGTTATGTACTTCAATTTGGTTGTTAGCTTTTTGTTGTTGTTGTTTGTTTGTTTTTGACTTTTCTTCATAGCTTTTTTTTTTTTCTTTCCCAAGTCCCATATAATAGTGAAACCGTTTGGTGTCTGTCTTTATCTTTTTGCCCGGGGTATCACAGACTCAAGCAATCCCCAGCCTCAGCTTCCCAGGTAGCGGGGATTACAGGCACATGCCACCATGCCCAGCTAATATTTTTGGAACTAGGTCTCACTACATGCTCCTGGCGGGACTCGAACCGTGATCCCTGCCCTGGCAGCGGAAAAAGGGTTTTGTACTTCTGGGTAGGAGGAGACAAATTCTCGGAAGGTAACCAGTTGTGGTATGATAGATAAGAATACGTTTTATACCTGGATATTTACATATAAAGATAACTTGTAATAGGGGGGAAAAGAGTTGAGTCATCAAGTGGTCATGCACATTTAAGTTATTGCTCTATTGAAGAGTAAGAGTTCTCTTAGTAATGAGGGATAACATCATTGTAATATAAATTTCCTTTACAAAATGAAAATTGATGTAGAATTTTTCTAGTTCCATTTCTAGAATTTTTCCTGCATCTACTAGTCCTAGTGATCTTTAACTCATAAGGACCCATATGCTAAAGTAGCATATTTTGGAGTGGCATATTCTGGTACCATTTTTACTGCTAAGGCAAACATTGGAGACTTAATATTGTGGGACAGAATTAGGTGAAGGAGGGAGGCTCCACGCACCCAGGTGAAAGAATTCACCAGAGACAGAGTAGAGAACAGAATAGCATATTGAAATATACTGCTAAGGGACACTTGTCTAAAGGAGAAGTATAAATGGCCAACAGGCACATGAAAAATTGCTCAACATCACTAGCAATCAGGGAAATGCAAATCAAAACCACAATGATATACCACCTTACACCATTAAGAATGGCACACATTAGGCGGGGCATGGTGGCACATGCCTGTAAGTGGCAGCCTAGGAAGCCATGGTCAGGGCCAGGGATCGCGGTTCGAATCCTGCTGGGGCACATAGTGAGACCTAGCTCCAAAAAACTATAGGTGGGCATGGTGGCATGTGCCTGTCATCCTAGCTACCTGGGAAGCTGAGGTTGGGGGTTGCTTGAGTCTGTGATACCCCAGGCAATGTGAGTCTGTGGTTCCACAGGCAAAAATAGTGAGACCTAGTCTCTCAAAAAAAAAAAAAAGAATGGCCCACATTAACAAATGAGCAACAGGAAGTGCTGGCGAGGATGCGGAGAGAAAGGAACACTTAACACTGCTGGTGGGAATGTAAACTGGTCCAGCCACTATGGAAAGCAGTATGGAGGACCCTCAAACTAATGAAAATGGAACTACCAGTTGACCCAGCAATTGCCCCTCTGGGAATCTACCCAAAGGAGACCTCAATGTGGGTATAAAGGGACACCTGTGCTCGGATGTTTACTGCAGCACTTTTTATAACTGCAAGGACATGGAAACAACCCAAATGTCCCAAAACAGACATTTGGATGAAATGGATGAAAAAAGATGTGGTATTTATACACAATGGAGTATTACTCATAAATTTAAAGTGACAAATTTGATGACTTTTTGGCATCATGGATGGGGTGTACTTAGAAGAAATCGTATTAACAGGAACAAGTCAGAAAGAAAAAGAAAGAAACCAAATGTTTTCACTAATACATGGACAACCAAACAAAAATACACAACTGAGGGGAGTGGACCAGCTGGATAGGCCAGGGAAGGGAGGTGGTGGGTGACCCCTGGGGATTACAATGATGTGAAATATATGTATATATAAATATATTATTTAAAATAAAAAAAAAAGGAAATATACTGCTAAGGGAAGCTGCGGGCAGGACTGGAGAAGTCTACTGCCAGAGTGAGGTTCCCAAGGTTCTATTTATATCCCAGGTATAATGGATTGTTTTTTGGATGGGTCTTGACTGATAATCCACATTTGCATAATAGATCATCATCTTAACTGGATCAGCAGCTTAATGGGCCAAGTTTCCTGGGGTATCCATTCAATCCCTTTATCCAGTCCTGGACACTGACTGGGTGAGGCAACTGACCCCTGTGGCTACATTAATCTCTTTGCTTTCTTTGTGGAATGAACTTCACATTTTTTATAAAACAGGGTGCAAAACAAAACATACACAGAAACTAAAACCAAAACCAAAGCTCATAGATGCTAAAACTAAACAAGAGCTGGGTATTGTCACAGGGCACAGCAAAACTAAACACAATACAAACTCAAGTACCGGTCACTGTGGGTTCTTCCATCCACGCGTACTATTGCAGAAGACCTTATGATTTAACAACTATGAGGTTCATTTCACAAAGAAAACAAAGATTTAATGCAGCCACAGGTGCCAGCTAGCTCACCTAGTCAGAGTTCACAAGTCCAGTGGAGGGTAAATAACTGTCAGCAGGAGTGCCGAGGGCAACAGTGATGCTGAGGAGTGGTCCTCAGAAGTGTGCCACCAACAAACTGCTAGAGACACCAGGCCTAGGACCTTTAGCGCTCCTGTGAGGCAATATCAGAGACATGACCGATGCCCAGTCTCTGTGGAGGTCTCAGCTATTCTTCCTCAACAGTTGATCAGCTGCTGGATGTGAATTCTGGTTCCACTTCTCCAGTGGCCAGGAATGGAGGTCTTCTCTTCTCCCTCAGGTCTGAAACAGTTCTCAATAGCAAACTCTTTCTGAGGCTCCTTCCTGGGTTCCAGTTACTCATGCTCTCAGGCTCTTCCCTGCAAGCTTCTTTCTCTGCTGCCAAGTTCCAAGTCTCATCGCTCTTGCAAGTTTCTTCTCTCTCTTGCAAGTTCCAAGTCCTCCAAGTTCCAAGTTCCAAATTCCCAGTCTCCTCTCCTGCTTGTTAAAGTTGCCAGCCATAAGTTACAAGTTCCTTTCCCCTCTGTAAGCTACAAGTTACAAGTTCTACAAGTTATAAGTTGACCATGGAGCAAAACCATATAAATAGATTTGAAACCTACATAGCTATGCAAAATCTGCCTCTATGGAAAGCAAAGCTTTTCTTTTTCTTTCCTCTCTCTCTCTCTCTCTCTCTCTCTCTCTCTCTCTCTCTCTCTCTCTCTCTCTCTCTCTCTCTTTCTTTCTTTCTTTCTCTTTTTTGAGACTAGGTCTCGCTATTTTTGCCCGTGGAACTGCAGGCTCACGTTGCCCGGGGTACCACAGACTCAAGCGATCCCCAGCTTCCCAGGTAGCTGGGATTACAGTCATGTGCCACCACACCCAGCTATTTTTTTGGAACTAGGTCTTGCTAGTTGCCCCGAGCGGGACTCAAACCACAATCCCTGGTCCCCACTGTGGCTTCCTAGGCTGCCACTTACAGGCACGCACCACTGTGCCCAGACTGGAAAGCAAGGCTTTTCAACCTTCACTATTGACAAAGGAGCCGGATAAAGAAGATTTAAACAAAGGGTATCCAGTCTTCGAAGTCACAGTATCTCTTTAGAAAGGAAGAGATAACACCCCAGCATTGCCTTCCTTTGTGCAAAGATAGCATCAAGTTGTCTTTATGTCAAAATAACTTAGAACCAGAAGTCTCCCTACTCTCCATGAATAGTTAAATTTTGAAAGTTAGTGACTCACTGTTCCTACCTATAGAACTAAATTCGAACTTGGAATTGTTGCAACGGTCTCACAATAATAAAAAATGTCAGACTGATTTTCATGTCCAAATTCTTGCTTTGATTATATAATAAATTCTCATTATCATTGAGATCGTCTCACTATGATTGAGATTTTATTCAAATTAACATCTCTTCCCCACACTTGCACATCTTCCCAGCAGGTCTGCACATTTACTGTAGTTGATGAATCTACACTGATATGACATCTGGAATTATTAATCCTAATTCCAGAATTTTTATATTTATTCATTCATTCATTCATTCATTCATTCATTCATTCATTCATTCATTCATTCATTCATTTATTTATTTATTGAGACTAGGTCTCGCTATTTTTGCTTGTGGAACCACAGGCTCACGTTGCCCGGGGTACCACAGACTCAAGCAATCCCCAGCCCCAGCTTCCCAGGTAGCTAGGATGACAGGCGCATGCCACCACGCCTAGCTGTTTTTTTGGAACTAGGTCTTGCTACGTGCCCCTAGTGAAACTCGAACCATGATCCCTGGTCCTGGCTGTGGCTTCCTAGGCTGCCACCTACAAGCATGCGCCACCATGCCCAGCCAGAATTAGAATTTTTATCAGAAATCTTTCTAGTGGAAGAAGATGGAACCACACCTGTATGACAGGGGAAATGTGTAATCACATTTCTGGTCTTTATCAAATGAGTCATGATGTCATGTGAGTCTCCTCTCCTTGAAGGCCCAGAGTCCTACTCCTTAACTCAAGATAGATACCTGCATTTTGCCTCTTTTACTTTGAAATTGATATCCATGTAGGCTCTCCATACATTCTGTAAAGGGGGGAAAAGGGATTATATGAGGGCCTATCAAGACTTAATACCTAAGCTGACTGCAGTTTTAGCCACTTCCAAATGTGGAATCTTAGAGCAATTAATATAGAGTTTTTTGGTCAACATAGTGAGAGGTAAGGTGTATGACAAGATCTCCTATCTGCTCTTAAGGGAAATTTGTCTATGATACTCTTTATTTATTTACTTGATTTTGCTATGACCTCATCTATTTCTTTCTAGGAAATTCTTTCATTTCATACAATTCTTTCCCAAGCCTTTCTACTTGCTAGAATAGGATGCTGCCAGGTCCAGTAATCATTTAATAAAGCCAATTAAATTTCTAAATTTATTCCAGTGAATTTTATCAATAGTATGTAATCCATTTCCCCCCTACTACCTATCTACCTGAAATTAATAATTATTTGACCAACTTGAGAACCCAGAGGAGAAACTTTCCTCTCTGCCCCTAGAGCTGTTATATTCAATTTTGTAACTGGTAGGGTCTTGTTATTCCAGAATTGGTAGTCAGTTTTTTGAAACCCAAAGGAAACTTCTGCAGAGCACAATGCATGGGAGAGGGAAGAAAGAGCCTTCTCATTCATCTACCCTTAGGTTATCATGCTAACAGGAGAACAGGATCTTCCAAGGACCTGACTTCTTTAACCTATCTAGGTGGATACACAACCCTGGAGGAGAAAGATGAACACAGTCTCCTGCTCTGGGTTGGCTACATCTGAGTGGTATGGAGTGGGTCTCCCCAGAAAGGTCAAAAAACTTTCCTCAATGTGCCCAGGGTTTACAGCAAAAGCTGTCATCAATGTAAGAAATAAAGGTCAAGCTGGGTATGGGTACGCACCTGTAGTCCAAGCACTGGGAGTCAAGAGGCCAGGGATTGCTTGAGTTCTCAGGTTTGAAACCACCCCGGCCAACATAGTGAGACCTGGTCTTGAAAAAGCAGCCAAGCATGGTGGCGGGTGCCTGTAATCCAAGCTACCTGGGAGGCTGAGGCTGGGGATCGCTTCAGTCTGTGGCATCAGGACTTCCCCGAGCAACATAGTTAGACCTAGTCTCAAAAAAAAAAAAAAAAAGGAGAAAGAAAGGCCAATGGAGGCCCTGTGAGACTTGAGAAATCTATTGCTTAAAGAATGCAGATTATTTTAAGTTAAGAGCTATAAGTCACTAGATGAGAAGCTTTTGAGTCCTTTCCCACTCCATAACTCCATCATAGAAAAGAGCTATGACCCTGCACCTAATCAGAGAAGCAATCACTGCTCTACTTTTGAAGAATGCAGTTATGGGGAGGGAAGAACGTATCTTCCAGGTGTAAATTTATCAGTGAACATGTCCTCTCTAAGAAGCCCATGAGAGCACTCACTTCTTGCCTGTCATGTGAAGTTTACCCTTCTCCCTCCTTGATACCCCAAGTCCTAAAACAGGATTAATATCCCTGCTTTGCTTCATTTTCTTTAGAGTGCCACCATTTTCTTTAGAGTGCCACATGTGTGACAAACATGTAATTTCTCCATTTTTTTTTTTTTTGATACTAGGTCTCGCTATGCCCTGGGTAGTCCCAATCCTGCAGACTCAGGCAATCCCCAGCCTCAGGTAGCTGGGATTACAGTCGGCGCTACTGCACCCAGCTACTTTTTTGAGACCAGGTTTCACTTTGTTGCCTCGAGTAGTCTCGAACCCATGAACTCAAGCGATCCCAGCCTCTTGTCTCCCTGTGCTTGGATTGTAGGTGCAGGTGTAGTGACACCCGACTCTTCATACATGCAATTTCCTTTGCTAATCCGTATCTCTATTTATTTATTTATTTGTTTGTTTGTTTATTTTGAGACTAGCTCTCTCTATGCCCAGGGTAGTCCTGATCCCGCGGACTCAAGTGATCCCTAGCTTCTGCCTCCCAGGTAGTTGGTATTACAGTCACGTGCCACCATGCCCAGCTATTATTTAGAGACTAGGTCTCACTATGTTTCCCAGAGTAGTCTTGAACCCATGGACTCAAGCTATCCCTGGCCTCAGCCTCCCAGCACTGGGATTACAGGTACGTGCCACCACACCCTGCTACATTTTCTTTTAAAATGTCAAAAGAGTTTATCAGGAAAAGGAGAAAAAGAAGCCCCTGCATAGTCACAGGTGGACAGGAGAGCTGCAGCTACCAATTTGCAAAGGGAAAAGGTTTATGAGAAAAAGCAAATGCATAGCCTCAGGCTGGCAGAAGAATTACTGCTAACCTACTTGGTGCTGTTTTGACCACTTATCAAACCCAAGAACCGGAAAAGGGGAGGAACATCACAGCACAGTGACTGGGGGCCATTTTCTCCACCACCCCAACCTCGGCCTCCACTTACACGTAGCTACTTAGGATTCCAAGTCCCAATGTGAAAAAACCAGATTTCCTGAGCAGGGGATCTGGGGTGGAATCAAACATCCATACTTGATATGTGACTGGATGTATGTGGACTTGAATTCTTGCTTTCCCAGCTGGATTTGCACCCAAGACTTGGAAGGAGAAATACAGAGAAATTTGGACAAAGGGTGGGTGAGACACACATGGGGAGGCTGATAATGGCAGCCATTATCTTGATGTGGTATCTCCTGTTATCCAGGGTCTTTGAGACCTGCCTTACCCCTTTCTTGCTGTTCCCCCACTGTTATGTAACCACCCCAATGCAAGTAGGTTCATCATCAGTTGCAGTAGGCAAAGAATGTTGGCGCCCTTGAAATGTCTTTTTAGGATTTTTAATAATGAGCAGCAAAGAAGCAGCCACTTAAGTTTCTTTCTCAAGTTCTCCTTTCTCCTCCACCAAGGTATCTCTGCATTCTCTCTTCACCTCTACCCAGGGTGCTGCTGCATTTTCATTTCTGCCTCCTAGGCCCAGATGTGCCCACTTACATTTATGCATGTCCTTTGGGCCCAGGTGTGTACAGTCTTGGGAAGAGCAAAATATCTAGATGCTAGTTATAGAGGCTATTGGCAGAAGGCAAGAAATCTGAAACTCAGGGCCGGGCACAGTGGCTCGTGCCTGTAAGCTTCAGCCTATGAAGTGGCCGGGGCTAGGGATCGTGGTTCAAGTCCCGCCTGGGGCACGTAGCGAGCCCTCATTCCAAAAAAAATAGCTGGGCATGGTGGCACGCGCCTGTAATCCAAGCTACCTGGAAAGCTGAGGCTGGGGATTGCTTGAGTCTGTGGTACCCTGGGCAACGAGAACCTGCGGTTCCATGGGCAAAATTAGCAAGACACAGTCTCTAAAAAAAAAAAAATCTGAAACTCATTTACCCAACACCCACCAATAGGGACCTTAGACTTGTGGCAATATTTAGGGCCTCAGTGGTCGTGCTTTGGGCTGATCATAATAAGGCATTTGTCCATAAGGGTGTGGGTAATTTTGTAAGTTTTATAGAAATTCCTTTCTCTATATACATACTAATCTAGTAAAGATCTAATACTCTGAGATTTGGCTTCCTTTGTTTTTATGTGACTGATGGCTGGACTCCACTGAATGGAAGTACCCCTTAAGTTTGGGACTCTGAATACTGTGCTCATGGATGTACAAACAAAATGGATACCCACTCCCTCAAGTGGAGTGCCCAGTGGGTTTGAGCCAATGCTTGCTTGCAAGCTAACAAACCCAGGGGGATGGGATACTTTCCTCTGCACCCTGACAATAGGAAGAGAGTTCTGCTCTGCTATCTGATATATCATTGCTTCCAATGAGAGCTTCCAGCCTCAGCAGACAGGATTCAAAAAGGTAGAGTAGCCTCTCCTAAGGCTACTAGGTAAGAGAGGAGTCTTTCAGGGGGTTCTAGAAAAGAATTAACACAGGAACATGGATGTGCTTAGAAGAAATCACATTAGCAGAAACAAGTCAGAAAGAAAAAACACAGAAACCAAATGGTTTCACTAATATACGGGACATAGGAAAAATAAACAAAAAGCCATGAGGAAAAGTCAAAACAAGGTAACAACCATACTGAACTACACATCTAGGGGGAGGGGGAGCCAGAGAGGATGGGAACAGTCAGGGAGGGAAGGCAGTGGGCAAACCCCAGGAATTACAAAAATGTGAAACTTATATATAAGTAAATTATTTTTAAAAAATCATGACACTAAAAAAAAACTTTAGGACATTATATCATATATAAATATATAAATATATATATATGAACTAATAGGGAAAGTGAAAAGGTAGCAGTCAGCCATAAAAACAGGGTGCTTCTCTAGCCACTCACTGGAATGTAAATATCACTCTGCTACCATCCCTTCAACGCTAACCCCACTGCTCCTCTCTGTGGCTTCTCACCACTGTGACTCAGAAAAAGAGCTCCAATTCCTGCCCTGTGCTCTTCCCTCAGGATGTTGTGTGGCTCTTTAAGAAAGTTTTACCTGGAGTACCTCATGCCAAGGTAAAAACTGCAAGTCACCAGCAGGTAAAATCATCAGACTCCAAAGGAATATGTTTACCCTGCAAAGATCTGGACAAACTAGCCGGAGCACATCTTTGACCAACTCCACTGGGGGGCTCCAGAATCAGAACCTCACCATAGGAGGAAGTCAAGGGCCTTATAAATGTTGAGGAGGCATATTTGGTAAGCCCTAAAACAGGACAGATTCTCTGAAAGGAGGAGAGCCAGACCTTCTCTGGTCAAGAAGGGGCAATTATTTCCTGCAATAGTCCTACCATTGGTGGGAGGAAGAGGACAGGGCAGTGACAGGAGGGAGGAAGCTGGAGCTAGATGTTATTAATAATCAGTCTCCTTACCCCATTCTGGCTAGCTCCCAGTCAGGCACTGGAACTGAGAGGAGAGGAGAGGTTGGATACCTGGCAGAGTGACAATTCCCTTGCTGGTTCCAGGAGTGACAAGGAGACCTGAAAGAAAAGGAGTACCAAGGGCAGCCTGAAAAAGAGAAGAATCCTAGTGGCTTGGGGAAGGAGGTCAAAACCAGGAAGGGAGCAAGTCCCAGTTGAAAGTAATCCGAGTTGACTTGGCTGCAATCCTATGAATACATTTTTCTCTAAGGTCGGATACAAGGGTTTAGAAGGCAGGTCATTAAAAAAATAAACAGTATTAATAATATTAATAATCATGAGTGTCTGTGGTGTTGAAATTTTTCTGGACTCCGTTCCTGAGTTGCTCAATGTCCAGAGAAAGAAAATAACAGTGTTTAGTCGACACAAATTATAGGGTCAGTGTATAAAGCTATGAACATGATGTGTCAGGGCTTGTAAATTGGTTTTGTTTTGGTCTTTCTAATTAGATGTTTGGGTGTGTAGTGTGTGTGTGTGTGTGTGTGTGTGTGTGTGTGTGTGTAATTCATGACTTTTTTTTTTGCTTCTGATTCTTTCATGATTGAAAAAACGGGGGGGGGAGTTAGGAAGTGAAACACACACTTTATAGATCTGTGTTTATGTTAAAAAGTTGACTTACTTAAATTTAACTGAGACAAGGAAGCTGTAAGGGCGATGTTTTCACTTAATGATTCATTAATTCAACTGACTTTTATTTATTGCCCACTTGATCCATGTCACATGCTAGGACACCAATGTGAACAAAAGCATTCCTCCCTCAAGGAAGTCATGGTACTATTCAAACAGAAAGGTAAATGTGGGCTGTGAAAGAATTATGATCATTGTAAAAACAGTGCTATTTACTCTAAGTATAGAACATGGTGAATATTGGCATACAGAGGGTACCTTTGTATTTCTATAAGCATATAGAAGGTTGCTCTTTAAATTATGAAAGGTAGTTCACCTACAAACTGTTTGGCACATTTGATAAGGGGTTTTTGTTTCGTTTTGATTTTTTATCATACAATATAGCCTAGAGGTCATCCCATTTTATTATTTTTTTAAAATTGATTATATATATATATATATTTGTATTTTTTTTATGTCATTGTCTTCCCCAAGGTGGTCATCCCATTTTGTACCTGTGCATTAAATAGAGCCTCTGTTTATAAGCAAGTAGTGGGTAGGAGAAACCGAGCTAGTGGAAAGTGAGTTAGGGAGTAGTTAAGAAGGGAGAGTACAGCATAATTTATAGCCTGGTGCCTGGTTGGAAGTGTAGGTATGCAAGCTAATAATGCTCAGTCTGGTGGAGATTTCACTTACTCTCTTACATATCTCTACAGTTTCTCTAATGGACAAGTCATGGTATTGCTAGGGCAAAATCTAGAAGCTATTTTATTTATGCTGCAGATATGATAGGCTAGGCACTATGCTCATGTTCAATAAATTACTGCTGATTGCCCATTAAATATTATTTATTGTAAGCTTTAATGTCTAGGTGTATAAGTCTATAGGAGATTGTTGAGCATTTATCTTTCTGTTTTGTAGCTCTTAGGAAAAATACATCAAGACCTTAAAATTTATGAGGTCTACTTTAAGATTCTATAGTTCTACCTATTGTTGGGGAACAGAGGAAACTCCCCTTACCCTGGGTTCTTCTTCTTTTTTTTTTTTTTTTTTTTTTTTGAGACTAGGTCTGTTACTTTTGCCCATGGAACCGCAAGCTCACATTGCCCAGGGTACCACAGACTCAAGCAATCCCCCCAGCCTCAGCTCCCAGGTAGCTGGGATTACAGGCACGCCACCATGCTCAGCTATTTTTGGGGGGACTAGGTCTTGCTATGTTGCCCCGGGCAGGACTCCAACTGCGATCCCTGGCCTCGGCCGTGGCTTCCTAGCCTGCTGCTTACAGGCATGCACCACCATGCCTGGCCCACCCTGGGTTCTTTTTGATTACTCAAATTAGTAAGAGGGAAAAAATTACATACATAGGTATGGGAAATCTGCATAGAAATGCAGATTCTAAAAACAAGGAGGGAAAACAGTACGCATGCTTAGGTAAGACTGGGAGTATCAATGAAAGAGAAGAGGGACTATTATGGCAAGAGGCAACGCATATGATATAGACCAGATACTTTGCCATATAGATTCTTCAGATAGATATTTCTGGTAATAACCCCAATTTTGGGGAAGACTCTCAGTTTTCATTCTTCCAGGTACTAAAGAAGATGGTAGAAGTTTCTCATGAGCTTGAAGGTTTCAACTGACCTCAACATTAAATAACCTGCATGTTAAAGGTGCAAGTCTTGGGGAGACCTGTGACCTGTGCTGAACATCATGGGGAAGTCTATACTCAAGTATCCATTTGGGAACAATTTTGATTTTCAGTGATATAATCCATCATTCAAAAACCTATGAGTTGGAAGAGAACGCAAAATTTGGAGAGAAGGCACACTGACATTAAATTGTGAAGTTCTTTGTCAGTGTGATTCATAACTTTGTCGTTCTCTAGAAAATGGTTGATATTTCTCCTTGAAACAATAACTTCCTGGGTCTTTATTGCTGCCAGTGCCTACTATGTAACTTAGTAAATTTGATAAGCTATAGAATGGCTTTAGGCTTTAGATAACCTAAATAAACTGAGTTCACCATGCTCATAAATGTAGAATACTAGGGAAGCAAACCCCATAAGGGAGTGTACAACAAGCAGTTCTCCAAGGAAGAAAGGCCCTGATTTGCACAGTCTGCCAATTTCCAAAGTGTAAATACTCCTCCCATGACTATTAGGGTCACCTATTTGCTGTAGTTTGCCCAGAACTTTCCCAGTTTTTGCACTGAAAGTCCTGAATCCCAGGAGACCCCTAATTTTTTCAGGAAAGAGGGTGGCTAATCATCTGAATAGCTGGTTCCAAGTGGAGCTGGGAGAAGAGGTGCACCTGTGCAAGTCTTGTAAGGAACAGCCCCCAGCACATCACTACCCGGAGTTCTTGACCATTATAAGGGTGATAGGATGGTCAGCTTTTCTGTTCATATCATCTTTTTTTTTTTTTTTGAGACTAGGTCTTGGTATTTTTGCCTGTGGAACCGCAGGCTCTCGTTGCCTGGGGTACCACAGACTCAAGCAATCCCCAGCCTCAGCTTCCCAGGTAGCTGGGATGACAGGCACACGCCACTACACCCAGCTATTTTTTTGGAACTAGGTATCGCTACGGGCCCCAGGCGGGCCTCGAACTGTGATCCCTAGCCCCGGCCACTTCATAGGCTGAAGCTTACAAGCACGAGCCACCGTGCCCAGCCTTCATATCATCTTTTAATTTACCACTACAGATTGGTTTTCTGGAACTACCATAACAAAGTACCACAAACTGGGTGACTCCAAACACAGAGATTTATTATCTCACAATTTCAGAGGATATAATTCCAAAACTGAGGTGTGGGCAATGTTGAGCCCTTTTCAGGGGAGAAGATGTCCTATGTCTTCCTGGTTATCAATTCTGGGCCAGCAGCTATGGGCTCTCATCTATTTCAATCTCTACCTATGTCACATGGCATTCTTTTTTTTTTTTTTTCCATTTTGTTTCAATCTGTCACAATTTCTTTCTAAATTCAACTTCTTTGGTGACTTTATTTTTTAAAATTATATATATCTATATAAAATTATTTCACATCTTTGTAATCCCCAGGGCTCTTCCCTCCCTGATCATTCCCCCCCACTCTCTCCCCCTCCCAATATGGCATTCTTGTCTTTATGTCTCTGTGTCTTCAAAAGATTTTCTTACAAGGGTAGCAGTTATTCTGATTTAGGAGTATGCCCAACTACTGCAGTATAATCTCATAACAATTAACTGATTTTATCTGCAATGACCCATTTCTAAATAAGATCACATTCTGTGGTACCAGAATTCAGGATTATCCTTTTGAGAAACACAATTCAACCAGTAACAACCCCTTGCAACAATATTACAAATACTCTAATAATTAGGTCTTGACTCAATATTTTAGAAACACAGGAGTTCTAAAAATTCAACATTTTAAGTATTTTAGACTACATACATTTGTAATTGAATTGTTAAATTAATAAACTTTGGCAACTGTAGACTCCTAACTCAATTTAAAACTGTTAAGGGGAGGGGGTTGAAAAGTGAGGACAGGCTAGGAATCACTTGAGTCTGCAGGTTTGAGACTACCCTGGCAACATAGCAAGCCCTAGTCTCAAAAAAATATCTGGGCATGGTGGTGCTTGCCTGTAATCCCAGTTATCTGGAGGCTGAGGCTAGGAATCACTTGAGTCCATGGGTTAGGAACTACCCTGGGCAACATAGACCTAGTCTCTTAAAAAAAAAAAAGACAAAAAAAGTTGCTTTATGCTTTTATGCAATGAAAGAAAATACAAATCAAGCAGGGCACAGTGGCTTGTGCCTGTAAGCGGCAGCCTATGAAGCAGATGGGGCTAGGGATTGCGATTCGAGTCCCACTCAGGACAACACAACAAGACCTAGTCCCAAAAAATAGCTGGGTGTGGTGGCGCGTGCCTGTAATCCCAGCTACCTGGGAAGCTGAGGCTGGAGATTGCTTGAGTCCAGGGTACCCTGGGCAACGTGAGCCTGTGGTCCCACAGGTCAAAATAGCGAGACCTAGTCTCAAAAACAAACTAAAACAAATCAATTAAAATGATATCTTATGAATGGGGTGAGGGGGAAAATATTTACACAATATATAACTGATAAGGGATTCATATCAAAGATATATAAAAATTCAATACAATTCAACAATAAAAAAATAAATAACCCAATTAATGGAATGGTAGCAGACTTGAATAGATAATTCATAAAGAGACTATCCAGAAGACCAAAGACTTGAAAAAATGTTTCATCATTTTTTCTAAAAAGGGAGATACAGATTAAAACCACAATAACTTATGGCTTCAACCATGAGACTGGTGGTACAAGAAGTATTGGAGAGGATGTGGAGAAAAAGAAATTCTATCACACTGCTGGGGGGGGGGGGGGGCGGGGGGAATGTGAATTGGTGCAACCATTAAGGAAAACAATCTGGATCTATTGCCGCGGACCGGCCACGGAAGCAGGTCTACCGCGGCAAGAGGCAGCAGGCGGATACCCCTTTCCCCGGGCTGCAAGTCCAAGGACCTCTGATGGGATAGAGGTGGCATGATCCCCAGCGCCACCCAGCGCCGGGAGTGCCCGGGGCGAGGGGCCCTGTCAGGTGAGCGTGACCTGGGCAGGGGAAGGAGGTTCCCCACCCCCACAGATCCCAAGCCCTGCCCGAATGCAGGCATGGGAGGGGGGGGCCTAAAGTGGGGGGAGGGGGGAGGGGTGGTCCCATCCCTTCTCTGGTCTTACACTCTAGCCAGTCCCCACCAGGAAAAAGAGAAACACTAATGAGCCAACTTTCGACAGAGGAGGCTGAATAACAACAACAACAAAAAGCCCTGAAACACCCATCTCCTGGGCAGGACCCATGAGGAGCACAGAGGAAAGCAAGAGATAAAGAACTGGATATCTAACCTAAACAACACAACCTACTGAGACCCAGGAACCCAGATCCTTGCCTGGGAAAAAGAAAATGCTTCAGAAAAGGAAGAGATCTATGGGCTAAAACATGATCAAATAATTGGCAGCTAGAGAGGAGTTGGAGTGATCAGAGTTGGGAGGGGGAGTGGGGCATACCCAAGGGGATAACAATTATTTAAAATAAATAAATAAGCAAATTTAAATTTAAAAAAGCAAAACATAGAAATACAATGTCATTTACCAATCCCTCTCTTGGGCATATATGCAAAGGATATGAAATAGTCAACATTAAAACCCCTGTGTTTCATAACGCTCACAGCAGTGTTATTTAAAATAGCAAGGAGTTCCATGAAAGCAGCCCAAATGTCCACTGATGGTCAACTGGATCTAGAGAGCTTGATATATATATATATATATATATATATATATATATATATATATAGAGAGAGAGAGAGAGAGAGAGAGAGAGCTTGATTGATATATATATACCACTATATATGTATATACACAATGTATATATTACAAAGACATAAGAAAGCATGAAATGCAATTGTTTTTAACAAATTGGTAGGAATTTGAGAGAAGTATGTGCAGCAAAATAAGTCAGAATGATGAAAACAAATAGTGGATATTTACATGATCCATTGAGCATGTAAAACACTTTCAAAAACTAATGGGCAAAAAAAAAATAACTACTAATAAACTACCAATAAACTTGCTGGGGACTCTGAGGTTAAGGGGATGGAGAAAAGGGAAAGAAAAACAAGGGAGGGTGGTGGGAAGAAAATTAGTTAATTAATTTTAAAATTAATTCTGAAAAGGCATATAGTTGTTGGAAGATAAGATCATATGCAATCAATAAACATTGCCAAGAAATAAATAAAAATGCTTTGTCACTCAGCATAGTAATTTTGAGATTCATCTAAGTCACAGGTATCAATAATTGGGTCCTTTTAATTACTGAATAGTATCCTTCTGTATGGATGTTCAGTCAATCAATGAAAATGCTTCTAAGTGGTGAGAATTTCCATTTTCTTGTACTTCCCATAGTGACACAAGCTTACTTTGACCTGCCTGCTTCTTTCCCTTTGCATGTAGTCATAAGAACAAGAACACTAAAAATAGTAAATATAGACCATTAACAGCAAATCATTACTTAATTCTCTGTACTTAGTAATTTCTTTGTTTTAGTGTCAGACAAAGCTGGCCTGCAGACAGATTGGTAGGACCCATTTGGTGGTGAACGTGTCTTGAGAACTCTGAACTTACTCTGACCTTATGTTCTTTATAATACTGAGATCTCTGCCACTAGGTGGGATTTGTCTTCCATTTTCTGAACATGTGACTCATGTACAAGAATGTTCTCTACTGCAGCTGCACCAGGCTGCTTTCAAACCTCCTCCCTTCCTCATCCTCCCATATTGAATAAGGTCATCCCTTGCCCTGGGCTACTTGTGATCTGTATAAGGGGAAAAGGCTGTTGGCCATTGGGGAGACACTCAACCTTGAGGTCTTCCTGGAGCTTTCTGTTGCTCTATCCATTCAATAAATCTCAATTTCAAACAACTGCCATGGTTAGTGTTCTCAAGAACCTACTATAGCTGGCCAATAATAATATTGCCTACCCCCCCACAGTCATATTACTTTTATAGTTTGACATTAATGATTAATCTAGATTTTCAGAGAAATGAAGGGAATTGGGTATTCCATTTTCACTGAATGTTAAGCTGATGGGACACATGTAAAATAAGATAAAACATAGTTGGAGAAGCCACAGTGAGATCAGGTTTGGGAAGGGAAAGTAAATGTAAATGCGAACTCAGAAGTTCTCCAACATCTCCTCCAGTGAATCCCTACTCCCATGAGAATAAATTATGTGACCAGGTAAATCTGGAACATGCAGCACTCCTCTTGAAAAGCAACAAGCCATATACCTATGAAGTCCTGCAGCGTATCCCTGTCTAGCCCAGAATTTTGTAGATATCTGGATTCAGATACTCTTTGAGCAGCACTGTTACACTTTTGAAAACCAATAACTTATTCAACTTTAGTCCAACTCTCCCATTTCATAGATGAGAAAATAGATCGCAGAGATGAACAAAGGTAAACACAGGGACAACAGTCCAGGCCTCCTCCCTGGTCACTGACTAGTCACCATGCCCTCTGTGTCTTGCATTTTTTTTCTGCTCAGGGTTGCCAAGGTTCTGTTGGGAGTATTGGAAAAAGGAAAGATAAATAGAATCTCCTCTACTAAAAAGGATTTAAGAAGGAAGGAGTTAAGCTATGGTAAGAGCAATAAAAGTTTATTTGAGCTGGGTGTGGTGGCGTGCACCTGTAATTCAAGCACTGGGAAGCAAGAGGCCAGGGATTGCTTGAGTTTGTGGGTTCAAGACTACCCTGGGAAACGTAGCGAGACCTGGCTGGGCCTGTAATCCCATCTACCTGGGAGGCTGAGGCTGGGATTGCTTGAATCCACAGGATTGGGACAACTCCAGGCAAGACCTAGTCTAAAAAAAGAAAAAAGAAAAAAAAATTAAAAGGTATATGTTTGGTACAATTAATAGGGTTTAGGTTTATGCAATTATAGTAATTCACAAGTAACTGCAATTTACACATCATTTCTACTTTATCTTCATCTAATCTTCCACTGGTCCCTGGGAGAAATCTCCCATACCAGACAGATATCTCTTGTGACATGAACCACACATTGGGGCTTCCTGTGAGTTAGCACTGCTGATTCCCTTCATGCTGACTCAGTAGCAAACACAGACAACACTCTGCCTTGCCCAGTTTCAGGATGAGTTTATCAAAAACCTCCTTTTCCTGTGATGACACACAGTGAGGAGCTACCTTGCTGACTCCCTTGGAAATTCCACCTGACCTATGGACTCCATTGGGTGAGCATACAGGGCTGTCTGCTCTTGACCAGCGGGGAGCTGCCAGTAAGTCATGCCATGATGGCGCCATGGTGTTCTGGTTCAGCATAGCCATAAGCATCCACACTTAACACTTTGAAACCATAGCCCTGATTAAGTGTCTAGAAGTAGAGTGGAATGTTCTCCAAGAAGTCAATGATCATAGGCCTGTTGTGTACATTGCTCCAGTACATTGCTCCAGTCCTCTCAGAGTCTACAGTTCAGTAAGGAGGAGAGGTAGAGGCAAACATGACTTTGATCCCAAACCCAAAATAGTTTTCTAAGAGAGGCTTAAAATAAAATACAAAGGCAACTAGCAATTGCTTTTAAAAAAATCATTGTTTTTTATGATTATATAACAATAACAATAATATTATTTACATAATTGTTGATCCCTGTCACTCCAACTCCTCTCTTGCTGCTGTTTCTTCGATTTTAGCCCAAAGGTCTCTTCCTTTCCTGAAACACTGTCTTTTTCCCGGGGAAGGATTTCTGGGGCCGAGTAGATAGTGTTGTCTCGATTCGGTCTTTTTTTTTTTTTGAGACTAGGTCTTGCTATTTTTGCCCATGGAGCCGCAGGCTCTCGTTGCCCCGGGTACTACACTCAAGCAATCCCCAGCCTCAGCGTCCCAGGTAGCTGGGATTACAGGCGTGTGCCACCACACCCAGCTATTTTTTTGGAACTAAGTCTCGCTACAGACCCCAGGCGGGACTCGAACCGCAATCCCTAGCCCTGGCCGCTTCATAGGCTGAAGCGTACAGGCACGAGCCACCGTGCCCAGCTCTGTTGTTTCGATTTTGATTCTTGACTTTGTGGTGTGCATTCAGTCCAACTCCTTTGGAGCCGCTCAGTGTGTTTCATCCTTCTTGTTGGTTGTCTCCTCCATTCTGGTTTCAGTTCTATGTTGCTGATTCTTTGCCATTTTGCTGGTCTCTGGCTTAGAGAGTCAGTCTCCCCTTCCTTGTCAGTAGGAAAGTTGCTCGTGGAGAGAGACATTAGTGGCTAGTTAGACTGGCTGTGTCCTCTCTCCGTTTACGGTTCACCACTCCCCCTTGGGACTCTGCTGCGATTCTGTGGCCTTCGTCCCGCTGTGGTAAGGGAAGCTAACATGTTCTAGGTGCAGGTTTCTCGGCTCCCTGATTTTGGCTTCTGAGCACTAGTGACCATATGGGTGTAGCTCTTTGATGAATCCTTGGTGTGTGGTTATTCAGTCCTTTATCTATTGTTTTCCTCCGTGCTCTTCATGGGTCCTGCCCAGGAGATGGGTGTTTCAGGGCTTTAAAATTTTTTTTTTTATTTTGTTGTTGTTGTGCATCTTCCTCTATGTCTACAATTGGTTCATTAGTGTTTTTCTAGGTCCAGGTGAGGAATGGCCAGAGCATGTAAAACCAGAGGGGAGATGGTCCCGACCACCCGCCCCCCCCCTTCCTGTGCCCATGCCCTGGCAGGGCTTAGGATCTGGGAGGGGGGGTGCCGGGGGGGGGGGCAATTCCTTTTGATTTTAAGGAAGATTGGAGGAGGTCTTGAAGGATAAGTACACTTGCAGTAAGTAGAGAGGGGAGGAGAGGATTTTTTCTTTTTTCATTCCATGAAAGAGATCAACTGGAGGGAAAAGTGAGGCATTCTGGATACAGAAGAGATTTGAGCAGAAATGAGAGCATGGGGAGAAAAATGTGGATCAGATGAAGTGAGTAACAAAGCCTACTTGCTGGAGTGAGGCATTCGGGGAGGAGGGTTGGATTGCAAGGGCACAGTTGGATAAGAATTTGTACCCCTGCTTTTGCAGCAGATTTGGAAAAAGAGAAGACACGCTTACAAATTACATGGTTTTATCAATTATTGGCCTGGAACATTCAAAGAGATTAAGCTATCATGCCATCTAATCAACATGGACTTCTACCATAGTTTGTAAAATGCCAGTTAGTTGGGGAAATTTGTTATTATTTATGACATTGGTTTTCTTATAACCTAATATCTTTTGTTGTTTTTAATAAAATTGCTTTTATTGAGGTACTGTTGGTTTACAATACTGTTTATTTTAAGGGTATAAGAATATATATTTTAGGCTCATACCTCTACAAATTCATGTTACCACACTATAATCTCTATCCATAATCTTCTAAACTTCCATAATCTTCTACCACAGTTCCTTGTACCTCTTCCCCACTTTGTTCCTACTCCCAACTTCTTGTAGCCTCAACTCTGCTGTCAGCATTTAAGGATTTATTTTGTTTTTGTGTCTTCTTTTGCTTTATTTTTCTTTCTTTAAAGTCTACCTAGAATGAAGTCATCAAGCATTTGTCTTTTCCCTTCTGAAATTTTGTGTAGTATAATTCAGTTCATTGCATGTTTGAAAGTGGCAAGAGTTCATCTCTTTTTTATAGCAGAGTAGTATTCCACTGTGGGTAATAATTTCATTTTATCCATTATTCTGTCATTGGGCACTTAGATTTTTTTCCGTAGCATGGCTTTTGTAAATAGTACTTCAATGAACACAGCAGTGATATTTTTTATTTTATAAAAAAATTAAGATATAGCTGGGCATGGTGGTGCATGCCTGTAATTCAAGCACTGGGAGTCAAGAGGCCAGGGATTGCTTGTGTTCATGGGTTTGAGACTACCCCAGGCAACATAGTGAGACCTGGTCTGCAAAAAGCAGCTGGGCATGGTGGTGGACGCTTGTAATTCCAGCTACCTGGGGGGCTGAGACTGGGGATCGCTTGAATCTGCAGGATCAGGACTACCTTGGGCAACATAGCGAGACCTAGTCTCAAAAAAATTTATATATATATATGTGTGTGTGTGTGTGTGTGTGTGTGTATGTATGTATTAAGGTGATGTTGATTTACAACATAGTGTTTTTTGGGGGGTTATAGGTTTACATCTCTCCAAATTTATAATATTTCCCCATACCTACCACAAAAGCCTCAGTAATCCTCCACTGGCCTACCCTCTCGCTTTTGCTCACATCCTACCACAATCCCCTTCTGATAGCCTTAGTCATAGTCTATTGTGATACTCCCCCTCCTGTGTTCATCCCTCTCCCTGCTTTCCCCCTCTTCCATCTTAGATGTCTCAGATCTTTTATCAGCTTTCAAGGTTTATCCATTGTTTGTTTTGTCTGCAGTCCACATATAAATGAAACCATGCTGTATTTTCCTTCCTCTTTCTGACTTATTTCATTTAATATAACCCCATCCAACTGTTGGAGGGTAACTCCTAGACCCAGAACTAAGTCAAAGTTCTGATTAAATATCAGTTTTATTGTCTGGTCATTGACTATCCTTCAGGTAAGGAAGCAGTCCTGAGCAAAACTTCGCAGGGGTTTATAAGGTCAAAACCCACATAGCTACACATAGCTTTTGCCAAAGCAAAAGCAAGCGGGGATACAGAAGCAGAAACAAGTCATTAGAAGCAAGGGGAGCACTGAAGCATATCACCACCCCCTGGTCTCCATGTCCTAGTTTTGGTTGCCAAATGTTATTACCTTCTGTTTCTATGGAGAAACTTGACAAAGTACTTCTTGAATGGAAACCACTCTCCTGTGCTGACTCATGGAATTGTTTTTAAACTGTTGGGAAAAGGGGTTTGGGGCCCACTGAACAGCTCAACCCATGTTCCCACAAATAGCACAAGCTTATCTTTTGTAATTGCTGAGTTGTATTCCACTGTGTATATATACACAACATTTAAATGTTTGGGGGGCATTTTTGGTTGGTTCTTAACTTGGCTATTGTAAATAGTGCTACAGTAAACACAGGGGTGCAGGTTTCCTTTCGAATTAGTGTTTTGTGTTCTCTGGATAGATTAACTAGGAGTGAAATTGCTGGGTGGTATGACAGATCCATTTTTCAAGAATATCCACACTCACAGCTTTTCATCATGGTTGGACTAATATACCTTCCCACCATCAGGGTAAGAGGACTCCTTTTTCTCCACATCATCACCAGCACTTGTTACTTTGGGTTTTTTTTAATATGGGTGATTCTCAAAGGATATCTCATTGTGCTTTTGATTTGCATTGCCCTAATAAGTGGTAATGAACAATTTTTTTTTTACATCTGTTGGTCATCTGCAAATCTTCTTTTAAAAAGTGCCTATTTAGCTTTCTGTGCATTTTTTGATAGGGATGCTTGTTTTGTTTTTGTTGAGTTGTATAAATTCTTTATAGAACTTTGATATCAGTCCCTTGTCAATTTATGGTATACAAATATTTTCTTCCATTCAATAGGATGGCCTTTGTTTTATTTACTGGCCTCTTTTGCTGAATAGGAGCTTTATAGTATGAGGTGGTCTCCATTGTTTATATTTGCTTGTATTTTTCTTGCTGCTGGAGATGAGTCCTCAAAGATATTTTTGGAGTTTATATCATGGAGTTTTAGCCTATATTTTCTTCTATATAGTTAATGGCTTCAAGGTCTTGCTTCAAAGTCTTTTACTAATTTTGAGGTGATTCTCATGGATGGTGTGAGTGAGTGATCTAATTTTATTTTTTTGGATGAAGCAGTCTATTTTTCCTAGCACTATTTGAAGAGGCACTATATGAAGAGGCTTTTCTTGTTCCAGTGTATATACCTTGCTCTTTTGTCATAAATCAGTTGTCAATAAATATGTGGGTTTCTTTCTGGACTCTCTGAGTCTGTTTTTCTTTCAATATCATGCTGTTTAATTATTATGGCTTTATGTTATAGTTTGAAGTCTGGGAGAGTGATACCTCTATTTCCCTCCTTTTTTGACAGGAGACTTTTGGTTATTCAGAATCCTTTGTGGTTCCATATAAATTTCAGTAACATTCCTTCCATTTCTTCGATGAATGTCATTGGGATTTTTACTGGGATTGAACTGAATCTGTAAATTGCTTTGAGAAGGGTGACTATTTTGAAAATGTTGATTCTTCCTACCCATGAGCAGAGAATATCTTTCCATTTCTTTGTGCAATTTTCTTTGTAAGTGGGATAGCTTTCTTCTTCTAATTCATTGCTTGTAAATAAGAAGGCAACTGATTTTTGTTGACTTTGTATGCTGACACATTGGTGAACTGATTTATTGTTTTGCTTAGTTATCCCATTGTTATATCATCTGCAAATACTGATAGCTGTATTTTTTCCACAAATTGTATTCCCTTTATAGTTTTTTTTTGTCTAAAAACAACAGATTTTTTTCTGTATTTTATTTATTTATTTATTTATTTATTTATTTTTAGTTTGGATTTTATTTATTTTTTTTATTTTTATTTTTTTTAATTTATTTATCTATATTTCACATCATTTCAATCCCTGGGGGTCACCCACCACCTCCCCCTCCCACCCGCTCCAGCTGGTCCCCATTCTCCTCTTGTGCAGTTTCATTTGGTTGACCATATATTAGTGAAACCATTTGGTTTCTGTCCCTTTCCATCTGGCTCGTTTCTGCTAGAATG
>PVHY01005379.1:25956-83914 GCA_004024945.1 Uropsilus gracilis | reverse complement strand
TCAAGAATGTTTTATAGTTTTCTTTGTATAGGCCTTTTGCGTCTTTTGTTAGGTTAATTCCCAAGTGTTTGATTTTCATGGTGTAATGGTAAATGAGGTGATTTTTCTAATATCTTCTTCTTCTGATTGATTCTTTGCATATATGAATGCTATTGATTTGTGTGTGTTGATTTTGTATCCAGCTACCTTACCAAATCAATTTATTATTTCAATCACCTTTTCTGTTGATTTTTCTGGGTTCTCTACATAGAGAATCATATCATCCGTGTATAATGATGACTTTATTTCTTCATTCCCTATTCAGATTCCTTTTATGTCTCTCTTGTCTTATTGACCTGGCTAGGACTTCCAGAACTATGTTGAAAAGGAGTGGAGAGAGTGGGCATCCTTGCCTGGTTCCGGATCTTAATTGGAATGGTTTCAGTTTTTCCCCATTGAGGATGATATTTGCTGTGGGTCTGTCATATATAGCTTTTATTATGTTCAGGTATGTTCCTTTTATACCAATTTTTTCCAGGGCTTTCATCATGAAAGGATGCTGAACTTTATCGAATGCTTTTTTCCACATCTATTGATATGATCATATGATTCTGGTTCTTCTCTTTGTTGATGTGGTGGATTATGTTGATTGATTTTCAAATGTTGTACCATCCCTGTGCCCTTGGGATGAATCCCACTTGGTCATTATGGATAATCCTTTTTATGCAATGTTGGATTTGGTTTGCCAGGATTTTTTTAGAATTTTTGCATCTGTGTTCATTTGAGAGATTGGTCTGTAGTTCTCTTTTTTGCACTATCTTTATTTGGTTTTGGAACTAGTGTAATGTTTGCTTCATAGAAAGTATTTGGTAGCTTTCCTTCTTTCTCAATTTTTTGAAAGAGTTTTAATAGTACCGGTGTTAGTTCCTCTTTGAATATTTGGTAGAACTCATTTGTAAAACCATCAGGGCCTGGGCTCTTGTTTTTAGGGAGAGTTCTGATGACTGCCTCAATTTCACTGCTTGAGATTGACCTGTTTAAGTTTTCTATTTCTTCTTTGTTCAATTTTGGATGACTATATTGTTCCAGGAATTTGTCCATCTCTTCCAGGTTGCTGTATTTGTTTGCATATAGATGTTCGTAGTAGTCTCTAATTATCTTTTGGATTTCTGCTGGGTCTGTTGTAATATCTCCCTTTTCGTTTATGATCCTGTTTATTTGAGTTTTCTCTCTTCTTTTCTTTGTAAGCCTTATGAGGGGTTTGTCAATTTTATTTATTTTTTCTAAGAACCAGCTTTTGGTTTTGTTTATCTTCTCGATGGTCTTTTTGGTTTTTATTTCATTAATCTCCGCTTTTATTTTTGTTATTTCTTGTCTTCTGCTGGGTTTTGGATTTTTTTGTTGCTCTTTTTCTAAGTCCTCAAGTTGGGAGATTAGAGTATTTCTTTGGGTTGCTTCAATTCTTTTTGTTTGGGCCTGTATTGTTATGAACTTTCCTCTAAGTACTGCTTTTGCTGCGTTCCCACACATTTTGAAACGTTGTGTTATCATTGTTGTTTGCTTTCATGTAGGTTTTAGTTTCTTCTTTGATTTCCTCTTTTACCTAGTGATCTTCCAGAAGCCTGTTGTTCAGTCTCCATGTAGTGTTTACTCTCCTTATTTTCTTTTCATTGTTGATTTCTAATTTGATGCCTTTATGATCGGAGAAAAAGGTTGGTATTATTTTAATCTTTGTGTATTTGTTCAGGTTTGTCTTGTGGCTTAATATATGATCAATTTTAGAGAATGAACCATGTGCATTTGAAAAAAAAGTGTATTCTTTTCCTTGGGGATGTAGTGTTCTGTATATATCTGTTAAGTCCATTTGGTCTAGCTCTTCCTTTAAAGCTTTTGTTTCTTTGTGTAGTTGCTGTTTTGTTGATCTGTCTTTTGTTGAGAGTGGCATGTTAAAATCTCCTAGCGTGTATGTAGTCTCATCAATATTTGATTTCAGTCTACTAGTTGTTGTTTTATGAATTTTGGTGCTCCCTCATTAGGTGCATATATGTTGATTATTGTTATGTCTTTTTGGTGGATTGACCCTTTAACCATTATGTAGTGGCCGTCTTTATCTTTTGTCACTTTTGTTAATTTGAAGTCTGCTCTGTCTGATACAAGAATGGCAACTCCTGCTTTCTTGTGAGGGTCGTTTGCTTGTAGTATAGTTTTCCAGCCCTGCACCTTCAGTCTATGCTTATCCTTAGCAAGCTGATGTGTTGCTTGGAGGCAGCAGAATGTTGGGTTCTGTTTTCTGATCCAGTCTGCAACTTTTCGTCTTTTGATTGCTGAGTTTAGACCATTGACGTTTAGGGTGATTATTGATATTTGTGATTCCAACGGTTTCCTGGTGGTCGTTTGGGGTTTATTTTGTGGTTTTGTTTTTTGTATTTGATCTTCTTATGGTTTTGGTCTTGAGGCCTCCTGCAGAATTTCTTGGAGAGGTGGTTTAGTGTTAGCAAATTTCTGGAGACTTTGCCTGTTGGAGAAGGTTCTAATTTTTCCTTTGTAGAGGAAGGAATATATCTTTGCAGGGTAGAGTATTCTTGGCTGGCACATTTTTTTCCTGGAGTTTTTTTGTAGATGTGACTCCATTCTCTCCTTGCCTGGAGTGTCTCTTCAGAAAAATCTGAGGTCAGGCTAATGGATTTTCCTTTGTAGGTTATCTGTTTCTTTTCTCTAGCCATTCTCATTATTTTTTCCTTATCTTAGGTTCTTGGAAGTTTTACGATGATGTGTCTTGCTTTGGCTTTTCTTTCATTAAAGTAGTTCGGTGTCCTTTTGGCTTCCTATATGTCTACTTTCATTTCTTTCTTCAGATTTGGGAAATTCTCCTCTATTATATTGAAAAGCCTTTCCAGTTCCCATAACTCTCTCCTCTCCTTCTGGGATTCCTATTACTCTTATGTTTCTTTTCTTTAAGGAATCTGACATATCTCTGAGCTTGTCTTCAGTCCTCCTACTTTGTTTCTCTCTCTCTTTTTCTTTCTTTGTCCTCTCTCTTTCTGTATCCTCAAGTGTGCTGATTCGTTCCTCTATTTTATCTATTCTGCTGCCATGTCTTTTCTGTGCATTTTTTAGCTCATCTATTGCAACCTTTAAATCTTGAGTCTCTTTCAATTTCAATTTTAGGGATTCATTTTCATTCTTTAGTTCAGTGATTAGGTTATACATATTGATGCTTTCTTTTTTATATGTTTCTACTTCTTTCCTTAGCGCATTAAATGCTTCTATCATACTGTTGTCCTTTTTTCTAATTCTTTTCTTAATTGTTGGAGTGCATTTAACATGTTGATGCTGGAATCATTTTCTGATATGCACATCCTTTCTTTGATGTTTTCTGGAGATTGTCCTTTCTTTGTTGGTGATGGATTATTTCCTGTAGGGCTTGCTTTCATGTTTAAAGTTTTTCTCCTTACTGTGTTTTGCTTTCTAACTTGTTCTACACATTGAGAAACCATGGATCTTGCGTTGGTCGGCATGTTGATGGGAATGTTTAAAGTAGATCTGTAATTTAGTTTAGTAATTTGCACTGGCACCGCTTGCGGCACTGGCGCCAGTGACTTACAGCTGCTCACCTGGGTCGGGGCAGGGTGGGTGGGTTCCCTCAGGAACCTGGCTGCAAGGGTTGGCTCCCAGGGATGGCGGAGCAGGGGGCATAGCAATGGGTCCCTCCCAGAGGCCTGGAGCTGGTGCCCAGATTTTTTTTTTTTTTTTGGAGACTAGATCTCACTATTTTTGGCCATTGAACCACGGTCTATGTTGCCCGTGGTATCACGGACTCAAGAAATCCCCAGTCTCAGCTTCCCAGGTAGCTAGGATTACAGGCATGCACCACCATGCCCAGCTATTTTTTGGGACTAGGTCTCGCTATGTTGCCCCAGGTGGGACTTGAACCAAGATCCCCAGACCCCACCACAACTCCATAAACTGTCATTTACAGGCATGCATCACCGTGCCCAGATAAAGATGAGAAATTTAAAACTGAGGGTGAAAGGGAAAAAAGATAGAAAATATTTTCAGTCATGAAAGAAGTTAGTATAAAAATGTCTTCTCAACAACGGTTTGGGCAGTCATGTTTTTATTTGTCCATAGAATGATTAGATCTGTACAAACTCTACAAGGCACATATATGTTTTGTCATACAGTTGTTCCCATTCCCTTAAGCAAAAGAGTCTACTGGGATTAGTACTTCTCATTTCTCTCAGTCACTTGCATGAGTCAAGGGATAAAACATCTATTTAAACGTCACATTCTCAATATGACATAAAACAGTAGAAATGCATGTCCTTCAGAACAATGGTGATTTGTGACCTTGCCAAGCATTTGGCTGAGACTTGCTAAAACTACAAAGGTGAATGTAATTGTATGATAAATTCAAGAAAGTAAGGAATGGTTTGAAAACTTTTTAAAAAATGCCTATGACATAATATAAAACTTTCAGGAGACCACAATTTAACAGACTATACAACTTCAACTATAGAAGTGATTCCGGAGAAAAGCTACTTAGGAGTGTGTAGTGTGATATGTTGTGTGCATGTGTGTGTGTGTGTGTGTGTGTGTGTGTGTGTCTAACTATCTCTTTGCCATCAATGGAACAGACACAATCAGAGCAGATTTTTAATTCAGGTGAATCAAGTTTGTTTTGAAATAGGAAGTTTCCTATAATTTATTATTGAGGTTCATTTAAAAAAATCAAATTCAATTATTTTTTGCTTTATCTTGGATTAATCAACTATATTTCTGTTCCACATTATATGTTCATTAATGTAATATCAATGGTTGGCAATCGAGCACTGTCCATGGAGCAGTAACATGGAGCAGTAAGTGACATAGTGTGCTTAGTACGTGTGGAACATGCCACTGGACCCAAGATTTTCAGAATACAACTGACTTCATGATTTTCAGCATGCAGGAGATAATAATAATTCAGTGTCAGTCAGGACATTCTTTCTCTCCCATATTTGATTTCTCATCCAGACTCAAAATATGTACAGTTGTCTCCAATGTCTCTCCACTTCAGCTTCCATATTTAATAATCAAGTCCCGTAGTTTCACTGTCATGGATCTTTCAAATCAATTTATCCCTTTCTATTTTCATTGCCACAACCATATTTCAGACTTGCATTACCACAATCTGTTCTGTCACAATACAGTCTTCATGCTAATCAATCCTGAAAATGCCATCAGGTTAATCTTCATAAAATGCAATTCTGGACATGTCACTCACCTGCTCAAAAGTTTTCAACAGTTTCCTAAACCCTAGAGAATATAGTATATAATTGTAATGTAGAATTTGAAGTGTTTCCAGTGCATAATTGTGGGTGAATGCTCAGTTTTTTATTAGAACGTGGGGCCATTTTTTACCTTTGTGCATTGAAAGTAACTGGCATAGAAATTTGCATATCATAACATGTTCATTCTTATAGACCATCCGGACTCATATATCTATTTCACTCAATTCTGTCTTACATTTAATTACCATAGAATTAAGCTTTTTTTATTTTTAATTTCCCTTTCACTATAATATTTTGACTCCATAAACTTCTCTATTAATATGTTTTTAGAATTAAATGTCAGAGACTTTCTCAAAAGTAGCCATTACTATTTATGCTACATAAGTGATAGGAGATAAAGAAAAGATATTCATTCCACTACTAGCACGTGCTGCATAAAATTCTTGACAACAGAGGTTAGCCACAATCTTAGCTTCCTCGTTATTAGTCTTCATCATTCTCTCATTAATTCCTTCCTTAATATCTCAGTAACCTTGTATGAGACCAATAAACATAGCCACTAACTTTGAATGCCCAGCCATGGAGAAATAAGATTAGAGAGAGAAATGTCAAATGATATTTTCAAAGACCATATTTGTCTGAACTGATGTTTTTCTTTTGCTGTGAGTCAGATTATTCTGATGCATTAAGAGTCCACCTATTCTAGCTTGTTTATCATTGCTGTCTCTCTCTGCACCAAGAGTGATTACAGGCGAATCTCCACACAAGTAATTTAGATGGGGGATCACTTATCAAACCACTCGTATTCAATTCAGTACTAAAAATACTATCGGGGCCCTTTAAATGTTAAATATCACTAAGAATAATAACTAATCTCTTCTAGTGCATATGCTCCTGAGCACACACTTGAATTTTTTCCAATTATGATTCAAGATTATTTCAGTTCCCTTTATTCAGGACCATTATTCAGGCTCTTCTGGAAATGTTTTATTCAGGTTGCACATCTCTCCTCCACAATCTTTGATTTAGAATTTAGCTCTCTAATAGTGAGTGGAAATTGGGGTCTGAAATAGAAAAACACCCTTTTCTTAAATGATGAATGCTACAGGCACACATTTTAATCAGGAAAAAGGAAAAAATGAAAACCTGAAACATTTTTCTATACTGCTAAAATGCTAGAGCTTTGAAAACAAAGAAAACAGACAACTTATAATACAATTGAACTATTTTTTTTAATTCCCATGATCACAGTATGACATGAAGGATGTCCAAAAATGTGCCGAAAACATTTTAACAGTATTATCTAAGCAAGTGTGCAACTGAAGGAGGCATGTATTGTGCACATATGTAGAAAACAAAACGCTATTTTCCATTTTTGTGGCAGTGTTTGTTTTTATTGGTATTGCACTTGGTAATACTAATAATTAAAAGTCTGATCACTGTAAGATATCCAAGCACAATCCTCCCCTTAGATTGAAGTTCAATCTTCTTTGCAGACCTAAAAACATTTGGGGCCACCTCTTAAAAGCTTGGTAATGAGATCGGAACAAAATATCCTTCAAAGTAAATCAGCCCTGAATACCCCCAGTGCAGATTTGAGACAATTCACTGTGAACCTTTCCCATTTTTAACCCTGGAGGAAGCAGTTGGTTTCGACTCTTGGAAACCCAAATCTAACATTTATCTATTTTGAACATTCTTTGAAAACAGATAATGAAAATATTCAGCCCCAGAATATCTGAGCTCTGGGAGTTCAGCATAATTCCAGGATCCAATTTAGACCACAGAGAGCTCCCAGATGAATGGCTGTTGCTCCTGGCAGTATGGAAGGACATTGTGGACACAGCAGCGAGGCCACAAAAGTGTCTCTATTATGAATCTGCTAACCCCATAATTACCCAGGAAACAGAGATGAACCAAGAACCTCCCTGCTTTTAAATGATCACCACGACAAGAGTTGTTAAGTATTAAACAGGTGTGTGCCACTCGTGATTGTATTTGGATCTTCCAACTTAGTGGTGTCAGGTAGAACTAATGACTGAGACAGATAAAGTAACATACTTCCTGCCTGGATTAAGATTCTGTATGCAAGCCAAAATAAAGCTCTGCACACCTGCCACATGGGAGAAAACATAGCCATCATTCCTAAGATTCTTATTTCAATTTTCTGATCTTAACATTCTCAAATAGATTGTCTCAAAAAGATTCTCTGATATTTTTAAGATTTAGAAAATCATAGAAACTTCTTTCATCTATCTATCCTGAGTTTTTCACTTAGACTTGCTTCAACATTACATTTGCACTGACTCCTGCATATATGACCTGATAAGTTCACTGACATACATTAATTCCTGAAACAATATAATGACCTATATTGAATAAAAGACTGATTAAAAATAAATCCTTCATTCCCATGCTTTACACTTGCTATTACAATTTAAAAATGTATACACAAGCTCCCTCTGAAAGATGAATTAAAGACTTTCAAAATATTTTGGTTTCCCTCAGATTTTAAGAAACTTTGTAAATGCTATTTTTTCTTACTTTTTTCTCTTCTGTAAAAAAGTTCAATTGTAATTAAATGCTTTCTGAAAACAGTTCAGTAACTCAAAAAAATCCTCTTCTATGCAGGGTGTTTTGCTATGGATTATATTTGGCTATACTGGTTCATATCATAAAAAATCTCTGTGATTTGAGTAGAAATTACATGTTCTAAAAACACATACATGTACAGTATATAATTAAGTGCCAATAGAAAGATATAAATAAGTGGAACAATGGAAAAATATGAAATTCAAGTTAATTTCTCAAAAGTTAAGAGTACTATTGAGAAACATCTAAGGCATATTAAATAATTTCAGCAGATAAAAATAAAGCCAATTGAAGAATGTTTTAAGTAATATTGGAAGAGACATCATAAAATTAAATTACCTTTGTAGATTGTTTTGGGGCTCAGTTTACCTGAAACAAAAGGTACATGGAAAGAAAGTACTCGATTAAAATGCAAAGGACAACTGGAACAAGTTCCTAGAAGCCTTTAGCCATATTAATGAATATGAAATTTATTTTATAGAGTAGTTAGCATGAATATTTTATAAACTCATTTTGTTGTTTTACTTTGCAAGCAATACAAAACACTGTAGCATTACAAAATAGAATAAAAATTCAAATATCTTACTATGAGAGCATTTTAGTATATGTAATTTTAAAGGAAATATTTATGAAAGTGAGATCATCCTAAAAATGGTTATCTACTTTTCAAATTATTTATATATATATATGCACATATATATATATATAATTAACATAAAATAAAAGACCTTGTGATGGAGATAAAAGACAAAAACATTCTCCAAACCAGTGAGGGATACTCCAGGTTTTACCCCTTGAAACCCCTCCACCTCACCCCTAAACCAGCCTAGAAATAGGTGCAGCGCAGAGTTGCCATGGAGACTTTAAAAGATGAAGAACAGGGAACTGGGTTCCTTTTGCTATTCATTTCAATCTCTTTTCCTGCCTTTGTTCTCTTGTGAGGCTGCACCTCCAGCTTGCTCTTAGGCCTTGGTGCTGACCTGCTCCACTCCCTTTGCCAGGGTCCTGCTTATGCTACACCTTCTTGCCAGCTTCAGATCTTAACTAACATGTTTGTCTTTGCTCAGCAGACACTACCTGGGGTAGGACAGAGGGCATCCGGTTTTGTACTGTCCCACACATTTTCTCTCTTTCTCTCCATTCTTCTTTTTCCTTTCTTTTTCCTTGTGTAAATAAACCACCCAGGTTTTGTCTTTTTCTCTCCCTGTGTCTGCTCTTGGGTCTTGTTCAGCATTCTTCTGCAAATGGGTAAAGATCAATTACTGAGGTTATCCCTTTGCCCCTGGGTTTGCCTCATTTCATAACACACATTTTAATTCATATGCTTCTTTTAAATAACTAAATACATTTTAATTTATTGGTTGTACCTTCATTTATGTAATTATTTCTCCTTTGTGACACATTCCCATTGTTTTGTATTTTTAATGCAGATAAGTATGGTAATGTAGATACCTAATAAGTGTTTACCATGTGCTAGATACATTTCAGATAACTGGCTTAAAACTGAATGAAGCATAACTCCCTACTCCTGAAGAACTCAACATTTTGGGATAAAAATAATAGTTTTTATTATCATTAATATTGATTTGCTTATATCTTTACAATAAATACTAGATGCAAAATTTCAACACCAAAAGAATTGCTTTTAAAGATATTGATGAACACACTCAAACTATATGAGACTTTTTCTCTCCACACCTCAACACAGAGTATTACTAAAATCTTTGCCTTTATCACAGACTACAAATCAGTTGTTATAATGAATGTTTTTTCTTTCTTTGCTAGTAAATATGAACATTTTAATTTTTGCTTTTATGGGCCATTCTTCGGTATATGTAAAATTCTTTTGACTTACATTTCATTTTATTTCACTTTAATTGTGAAATTCCATTACATATTAAGTAAAGGCTTTTTTAGGCACATAATTTTCTAACATTTTTCTCAATTTTATTTTACATTTTGGGAGAATTTTGCTAGAAAAGCTTATGAGGAGTTAAACTCTGGTGCAATCAATGGTTTGAAATAACTAGTACTAATACTTGTACTATTTACTTATATTTCCCTTTAATATTGTGATATTCTTTACATTTGAGTCAGTTTATGTTGTGTGATATAAAAGATAAATTTATTTCTCTAACAGTTATATCTTATTTCCATGTCACTAGTTGACTAACTCATTACTCAGTGACTTACTTTGAGCCAGTAAGCTCTCTATAAAGGCAATATTTCAAAGATATGAGGTAAAAACTTTCAAAAATAATTAATTAAACCACCTTCCCATATGGTTATCCAAATACTTCAGTAAGTCTTGCTAGGATTAAGATAGAAGCTTCTAACTCTTGCTGATGTAGAAGAATTCATGTACTTCTCCCATCTAGAAGTACCCTAGAAGGAACTATATGATTTTTATCTTTATACATCTTATTTTTTAATATCCCTGTATTTTCTTAGTTTCTGATAGGAATGTATTGTCCTTAAATGAACTGTAGCTAATAAAGTAGACAGTAACTATTGACATGTAAGATTTTATCTGTAATTTAAGTAAGCTACCCAAATAAATCTTGGGACCTAGAAATCACCTCTATATTCCCATTATACAGTAACTAGTAGGTACAGAAGACAGCCAAATTATCATCGTGGAGAAGTCATCAAGAGGAAAATCCTTGGATTGCTCATTAATAGAAAGTAAAAAAAACCCTGGTATGAAATGGTGTAATGAAAACAAGTTGGAAAATCAACACACCTGTCACTGGTTTGCCATCTTCTTTCTATTTGCAGTATCCCAATGATAAAATTCATTTATTTTTCCTCCCTGATATTTTATATAATGATTTTCAAATGATACTAAAATAACTCAAACAGCTGCATTTAAATTACTGAATTTAATTCAGAGCCATATTGTACCAAGGCAACATGTCAGCCCATGTCTTCCATTTGCCATTAAAATCCTTATAAATGAAAGTGTTCTTTTTAGGGCATGTCAAGAAATATTTATATATGAACTAAGATATTAAGGTATATTATTTTATCTTAGAAGAGATTTATTGTGCAATTATTTAATAAACAATATTATAGAAGATGCTACCTTGCCAAGTGAAATACAGTAACATGGAAAACTGAGCTAGTATTAAATAAATTAACACTTTCATTATGAACTTTAAAACAGCATTATGAGTCAACACAGAATGAATACTAGTAGTCTTGGTGTGACCAATGAAATTATTGTCTTTAGATTTCATGCACCTCAGTAATGAAATGAGAAGAATATCTCTAAAAGAAACAGCAACCTATGTCAATGTCAAAAAGTGATTGAAGTAATTGTACCAGATTTTTTTAAAAAATGAGGACATTCAGAATGACCAAGTGTAGTATTCAAATGAATAAAAGGGAGCAAAGACACAGAGAGATAATCCAGAAATCAAAGAAGACTAGAATAGTAAGCAGGAATCATTCCACAATGTCCCACTAAAACTTGGAAAAGTATTTGCATTTTACCAGGACAGCATAGAAGTAGAGGTGAACATTTTAAGTAGGAGAGTGAGTTAAGCCTTTCCTTTAATAAGAAAACTCTTTCTGATAAAATGTAGAACCAAGAAGGGGAGAAGTCTACAATCAAAGAAATGGTTTAAATTTCTGACTTGGTTTGTGTTTATTTCAGAAGAAAACTTCAAGTCAGTATTAAGCAACCAGAATGCTACAGCTAAGCCTTGATTACTCTGAAAATCATCTAGGTAAAACACAGCATCGTAATTGTTATACTTAATAATTGCACTGTTTATAATCTAAGTTGTTAACTATCTGAGGTTTAACACTCAAAGAATTGATTAAATTGGTTAGCTTCTCTCTTAGGTGGAAGCAATAACCTTCAGTGGAATGCTAACTACCTCTGAGAATTATTTTTAATTCACACTTTCACTGCCATAGGCAGAAGTAATTGATTTTAGGCTGGGTGAACTGTTTCTTAATACAAATGCCCATGGGAAGGATGCCATTTTGTAAGACACTTCTATAAGCCACATTCTACATTAGACTGGAAGATTTTCCTTTTTCTTCAAAGCAAAAACAAAGGGACCCTGTTCTCCCTTAAGTTCATGTTAAATAACTGTGAAGTACTGGAATACTGAGTCAGCAGTCTACAAAATATCTCTGCCAATTCAGCTATGTTTTGTTTTGTTTACAACTATGCTTTCCTAGAAAAATACATCTATGTTTAACATTCTTGAACACTGCTAACTAGATACTTAAATCTACTTGAATTGGTGTTTCAGCAATTGTTCTCTAGGTATCACAATCCACTGTTTTGCTCAGCTTCCATTATGGCACAACTGAAATAAAAGCACTCATATAACTGGAGACTGACCAATGCAAGGGAAGAAGACTTAGTCTTACAAGAAGGGTAAGGATGGGAGGTGGCCAGGCCCTCAGGGGGAATTCCAGGGCCTGATGAATACCCAAGCTCTCTTTCTCACCTCCCCTTGGATGTTGTACCTGCACTTGGATCTCCTGTTTCTCTGACTCTGGAACAAGCTGTAGTTTAACCTCTGGCAAGAAGACCACCTGACCTCCATTTGACTTGTCCTTTCTCTGCACCTCCACGCTTGTAATTTTCTTGCTCGAGTCCTATGGCTTTCCCAGAAGTAGATATATCACCTAAGCAAAATTCCAGCCACCATCAGTATCCAAGCAAAGTCAACTAGAACTAACTCAATGACTGGGAAGAATCCAGTCATCAGATACCCTTGGATGGGATTAAGAGATGAGGTTACAAGAATACCTATAGGTGTTCTGGGTACAGTATCCAGCCCATGTGTTCTTACATCTTATTCATGGATAAGTTAAATCCATGTATTCATGAATACATGTATTTACCCCGAGCACAATCTCTAAGGAACATAGTGCATTTTAACATGTTCTAGAACATGGTTTGCCTACTTAACTCTGTCTTATTTGAATCACAACCCCAGAATTTTTTCTACAAATGTACATGTATACACATACACACAAATGTGTGTATGTATATAGTATATAGGCTGTATGTGTGTGTGTGTTGTTGTTGTTTTATTTTGCCTAGACTTGGCATTTGTTTTGTCAGTACCCTGATCATTGGTAAGGCTTCTGGTTAACTATAGGATATTAGTGTATTTGTAGTTAAGTAGTTAAGTTTTTGGACAATTAAAATTTATACTCAAATTTTCAACTGTGCAAGGATAAGCATCCCTAACCTCTTCATTACTTGAGGGTCAGATTACATATAATGTATGTAATATAATACATATATTATATGTATATAATGTATATCTGAAATAGGTACATATTTATCCACAGTACCCTGAATAATACAGCTATTATTTCTGAGCTAATAAGTTGTCAATCTCATAAAAGTATTTTTAATTTTCTCCTCAGCAAATGAGTTACTTTCATATACTTCTGATAGTGAAAGTATACTTTTATAGAAGTATAGAGTATAATGTTAAAAATATGGCACATTTACCTTGAGCAGTAACATAAAATCAATGAGTTACTCATACAAACTTTTTCAATTTCCATCACATATGTTACACTATCTGGGGTTCAGTGGATAATCCAACTGTAAACAGTGA
This sequence comes from Uropsilus gracilis, assembly GCA_004024945.1. Taxonomy (NCBI): domain Eukaryota; kingdom Metazoa; phylum Chordata; class Mammalia; order Eulipotyphla; family Talpidae; genus Uropsilus; species Uropsilus gracilis. Next base: position 70,470 of record PVHY01005379.1, on the reverse strand, counting down.
CTCACTGTTAACAACTCTAGGAAATAGGATTAACAATGTCTAATTTCAAAGTAAACCTATTTCATTTTTTGTCCTGCAAATAAAACAGTGGTCTCAGAGATTTAGCTTTTTTGCTTTCAGAGTTACCCCAAAACAAAAAAATATTGAAAATGATTTTTTTTTGTCTGATGCCTTTATTGGAAATCATTGAGCATTTTTTTCTAATACTGCTTCAATAGTTGAGTACACAGTAGCAATAGATTGAAGTCTATCTGGACAAAAATTAAAATTAGAATTAGAAAGATTATTTAAACCTCTGGAGCTAAATATCTTGAAAGTATTCTCTAGTCATTGTAAGTTCGTTAATAAACAGAAAGCTTTGTTTCCAAAACAAAGATTTTATGTGAGAGTTTAGGATTCTGATTTGTCCTGGAACACAGTCCTATTGGATCAATGATCTTTATTTTGTGAATTGTTTATGCTCCATTATAAAACCTAATGTCAACTATCTTCTTCACAAATTCCTTTCAAAGGACCTTTTCTTGATGGAAAAGGATACCTATACATTGAGTAACAACATTCCTCATTTCTGTAATCCCCCCAAAAAGAGTGGTGGCTATTATTTTGCTTTTAGAACACAAAGCACCCCAGCATTCAATCATGTGATTCTGTCAATAACATTCCTGCCTTTTTTTTTTTTTCTTTTTAATGTACATGCTTAAACTCTCCACTCTGGGATTTCTCTAATCTGTCTTGGCTACAAACTGCTGATCTGTATTTTTAAATTCTCCAGATATTTATATTACAGTGATAGAGTGAGAAACAATACCCTAGATGAACCAAGGAAGCATTACTCAAAAAGTCAACCTGGGGTTACTTATCTGGGATTTATTACCACCATATTTATTGTTCAAATTATAGTGAGAAAATCATATTAAATCCAAAGGGAAAATAGTATCAATCAAGACACAAAATTAGTGAACAGGAACTCAATATTGTATACTAGTAACGAAGCTTTGCAGAATAGTTTTGACTTAAAATCATTTGTAGAAAGTAGATTCATGTGGAACATTGAGTGAACTTTTTAGGTTGAAAACAATGAGAATAATTATCTGCTGTTATCCTTTAAGTTGCAAACCTACCTAAAGAAATTATACTATCTTGATAACACAAATTAAAAATACTCCCTTTGGTCTTGCTAATTATCAGCAAACCTGTTCACATCATTCTGACATGGGTACACACTTTTTCTTTACTTTTCTCTTCTTTTGTTGAAGGGTACATATTTTCTAACATGCAATTACAGATTTGTGTCATTTATAATATTTGAAAAATTTCTTATAAATCACAACTTTGTACTCATGGAATGACTAAATCCATTCATTCTTAAAATCTTACAAACTTGCAAAGCATTTTTATAATTCTGTACTGCCATTACACTTAGTGTGTCACAAAAATTTATCCATTTACCATTGTTCTATTCTGTATTAGATATATCCACTAGGCACTTTGTAAATGTTAGACACCCAGAATAAACTAGTAATCATCTACAAAGATCGCTCATTCTCATAAGTTAGAAAGTTGTTCATTAGTTAAAATATGCTTCTTTTGCTGCATTATTGATGATATGCTAAAAGGTAAGAGCAAGATGTGAGTATGCCACAAAATAAATTCAACAATGGAGGCTTTGAGTGAACTGCTCATATTTTTAATAAAAATTATTTCAAGATGTGAATATACTTATGTGATGTTTAAAGCACAGAAAGGGATGGTAAAGTGATAATCTGTTAAAATCACAGAAAACTCAAAAAGCATTCAGTAAGGTTAAGCCTAAGCAGGGGATGCATGTTTGAAAAGACATGGAAAGACAGGGCAAAACCAATATATCATCTTCTTTTATTTTTCCACACAAGAAATATAAGTTCTATTCTGAAAATAATGAATAACATGAATATTCTATACAAGATACAAGTAAGGTTTTTGAGAATTACAAAAAATAGTTAAATAAATTAAAGAAAAATTTTAATGAGACAAAAACATTAGCCATGAGACTATTAAAATAATTAGGTTGATAAATCTAACAAATATAAGATAGGGTCATGAGCACAGAGAACATAGAATTCACTAACGAGGCATTTAATATTGATAGGACTTGGTGAAATAAGAGGGAGGAAGATATCCCATAGTGTGAATTTCCCTGAGGTGATTACCAATTTTCAGTTTATGAAATCAAGAAAAACTAAAATGTCATTTTCTACAGAGATAGAATGAAATAATTTCTTTAGGGCATAGAAATTATGAGTTCAGTCTTGTGAATAAAGACACCATTGGGCAGTCAACAAGCACTTGCCTTATAGATAGGACAGAAATACTGTATGTGAGCATATTTGTGCTTAAGATCTGGATTTTGAAATATTTTCCTGTGATATTCATCACTCTTCTCAGAAATATATTCCTCAGTTTTTTCTTTATAATGCAGAGGAGACTACAGAACTAGTTGATGGTAATTCTGAAGTGGCTAAAAAAAAATCTAGCAGAGTCCATTCCTTTGTTTAGAGACATAGTTATGAAAAGATACGAGAGTTTCAGATGAAATCAAGGCAAACAATATGGAATATAGGCTTGAAAAGGAGATGAAGGAAAATAGCTCTGAAGGAAAAAGCTTACTCTACTCAGAGGAAAGCAAAGAAATCATGAGAGGAAAACATTTCAATGAGAAAAAAATTGAAATAGCAACTATACCCTCAAATACTACTCAGAAATTATTTATGGAAGAATCATGAATTTCACACTCAATTTCATAATTAGAAGTTTTTGGCAATTTTACCAAGGTAGTTTCATGGATTCCTAGGGCAGAATCTTAATTACAGTAAACTATAAGCCAGCAGCATGAGTTATAGCTATTCTTTCAGGAAGTTTGGTTGCTACTGTACTGAATAATCATAATGTGAAGACTGGAAGAATAGACATGCAAGCATACACATGTGAAGTTTAAGTGGATTCATTGTTATATGTTCTAGAGGCAGAAATTTATAAAAAGGAAGCAGTATAGAAAGTCATTAAAAGATGTATGATACCTGATGTATTGAAATTCCTGAGAAAATAGAGATGATAGAATCCCTGTTAAAGTAGAAGGGATTCTTTTTTTTCCCACAGTAAAAAATGAATACTTCCTTTGAAAAGAGAGAAAAGAGGGCTAGAGTAGATATAGATATATTATAAGCAAAAGCATGGTAAACTAACAGCGTCCTCTTAATCCAGATTGCTCTGTAATTCCAAAGCACTGGCAACTTCTGGGAATCAAAGAAAAAGAGTAAGTATGGAAATTTGAGAAGAGTTGTGGGAGCTTAGTATAAAAGTCATACAAGAGAGACTAATGACAGACTTAAAAAGATTTCCAGAAAGATTTAAGACCCAAATAGAGCTAGAAACTAAATCTATCTTTAATCCTTTCATGGTTATGTGATTCCTTAAGTAGTTCTCTGAGCCTGGATGTAGTAAACAGATAAAGTAGGTAGACAACTGACCTTAAAATACAGTTAAGAAAAAAGATAGGGAGAAAAAAGTCAAGAATTTGGAAAAGGGGCACTAAAATGAAATTTTAGTTTTTTAAGGTTAAATGAAAAAGTAAATGAAACCAAGGTAGAGAAGTAGAGAAACAGGAAAATTGAGGGACTGGTAGTTGTCTTGAATTTAAAATATGGGTACACTGAAGAAAAGGAGAACTTCAGGGTTTACAATGATGCAATATGTATATCTATAGATATACATATATCAATATGTATATCTATAGATATACATATATACATATATGTATATCTATATATATAGATATACATATTGCATCATTGTAATAGATATATAATATACTACATATATATTATATAATAAATATATGGATTATATGTAGTATATAATAAAATATATAATAAATATTACATCATTGCAATATATATATAGATAAAAGTTTTTAAAAATCAAAGCAAAATAAGTTGAAGTTTGGAAAGGTATGTTTAGTAAGCAGACTAATATTGGTTACTATTAAATAATATAGCGATGATTTTATTTGTATCATTATCTCCCATAACTTTGTCTTGCACTCAACAAATGTCTAACAAACTCAAATTATTCTGAGTTAAATGGAATTTTTAGAAAAATATTTAGAGATAAACCATAGCATTCACTGTATAAAATATTTTCCTCTTAAAGGCAGGGTATAGAAAATTAGAAAATTACGCAAAAGCAGTAGCAATACGGTCTTTGATTTCGAGTTAAAACCAGAAGATGTGATTTAAATGACATCTTTTGAACAGTACGATCTAATTTATAACTAGGTGAGTCATTTTGTTTACAGGTTATTTTAAACAAAAACTGCTTTGGATGGAGGAACAGCTATCAAACTAACACTGGGAAACATCAAAATATGCACAACTTTTGTTGTCTTTATCTTTTGCTCTAGAGAAAAGTATTTCAGTTACCAGAATTTGACTTCATTCCACCAAAGAAATTAATATTAGGAATGCAAATGTTGACAATTACTTGTAACAATGTCTACTATTGCTATTTTGAAGGAAAAAAATCAGAGTGCTTAAGAAATAACCAAATCCTGAAAAAGGTTAAACTATGCACATTTCTAAGGTCACACAGGGACTAAGGAGTTATACTGTAACCAGGACCACAGTCTTCCACTATAGTGGAAGTCTCTGTAATATTAGCAAATTGCTCTACCTTATTTATATATTTAACTATTACAGAAATCAAGTGAAATAATCATATTTTCTTAAAGGTAATAGTTTTCACCTACAATTTACAAGAGTACTGTGGATTATAAATATCTGTCACGGATCTTTTGTATTTGCAAATAAGCAATGCAAAGGTTCAAATAGGCAGAGAGAAAGAAATTAAAGGACAGACATATGTGAAAATGTATGAATCAAAAATAACTACATTTCTTCTCCTAGATAATTATAAACAGATCATATTCACCTATCATTTTTCCCCATAATCTCTGATGTGTTTGACTAAAATTGCTATTAGTAATGCTTTCTGTTTTGGTTAAGACACATTGCATATCAGGTGTAGTGCGGTTCTGATTTTATGTGGAAAGTGATAATCAAGAGAATGTTTTCCATGGCTCTTCTCTGTAAAGATTTACTGAGTTGTCACTAATGCACACCAGCAGCTTCTGCATTAAAATTAGAGGAAAAAAGACATAGATATTGCCAAGATGGAAAAAAATCTAACCCTCTCATTTTCATTCTACTAAAATAAATCAGGGCTATATATTTTAATATTTTATTAGAATTTTTTTCATTTCTGAAGGTCAAGAGCTAAAGGACTTTTCAGAGATTAAAAAGGATTTTGTTTTAAAAATGTGACTAATTGATAATCTCCAGATACCAACAAAAGTCTGGACTATAAATTTAAAAGCCATTTTAATATCTTTGTTGAAGTTGCTGGTGTTAGTTAACAATATAATTCAAACCCCATGTATTAGGGGTCCTGTATTAGGTATTTTGTTTGTAAACAACAAAAATTCATTTTAAATATCTGGAAATAAATTTATTATATTGATATTAGGGAATTAACACCTGAATACAGTTGTGGAAAACTAGGGTCAGAAGTTGAGTAAGAACCAAAACTGGAACTACTTTTTTGCAAGGGAAAACCTGCTGAAATTAATGAGTTACAGTTACTTCTTCCATCCTGCTGGAATCCACTTGAGATTTAGAAGGAAAAATCTATATGACTAAAGCAAGGTTTTACATATACACTTGATTGTAGTTGAGTACTGATTTGTGTGGATACTTTCTATTTCAATTTCAATACTTTCAATTTCAGAGAGTCAAAAGAAATCTATTTATCTATCTACTCTATCATCATATGATTAATTACTCTTACCAAATTAGTAATATGGGGAAAGAGGTCATTTCTCAATAGAAAATCAAAGTATAGATAAGAAATGGAAATTGATGCTGGCCAGTTACAATATAAAGTTCCTAGAATTGTCCAGCTTAAAGATCTTAGTATTGATTTTGAAGGAAACCACAATAATAGTAATAACAATTATAATGATTGCTTCCCTTTAATGCCAACAAGTTTATTCACATATCAAAAAATCTATGCATTACTAGAATGCTACAGAATCTAAAGAGCAGAGTACACACTGAAAATATGGAACAAGTATCCACCTTATGTGACAGAATTTATGAAAACTTCTGCTTACTAACAGCAATCTCAATGCCAGTCACGGCCAGTTTTGGGTTTTGTTTTCTCTTTCTAGAGTCACAGATAAAGCTTTTACTCACATAGGTTGGTGAGTTGCCATAAGTCCAATGTGCAGATAGTGAGTCTTTCTTGCCCCAAGGAAGAGCCACCTCATTAATAATTTAATAGATTCTTCAAATTTACATACCTATGCATGAACACCTGAGAGAAATTTACATTTGATATTTCTGATCTGACAGCCATTAACATTAAATCTTAATAAAGTGTAATACTGCAGAAGTTTATATATTTGCATTCATAAAACATTATCCTTCTAGAGCAAAAATAAGCTACCAAAAGTAGATTTAAATGATTTCCATTTAATGTGATGACTAATAAAATAATGTTTAGGATTCAACAAAACTCTGAATTCCTCAATAATCTAAATCAATAAGCCTAATAATTCAATAATCCCCAAAACTTTTGTATATCTTGAATTAACCATTATGTTCACATAGGTAAATCATATATTTTCTTTTATGTTTTTTGTGAGTTGTTTGAGAAATAGTCTTTAATTATATAGTAAAAAAATCAATGAGCAAATTTGAATATTTTCAAAAACTTCAAATCATTTTACTTATAAGTTAAGATGGTTTAGCATAATTTCTAAAAGATGTTGCTAATAGTTATGAAAATATATCATAAAAAGTGAAAAATGTTTTAAACTACATTCTTAATTTCATCATATTTTCAATGTTCTTACAGCACATACTGCATCGTTAAAATCTAAAACAATCAACATAAACACAATTATATGGTCAGTTTCCAAGATACTTTTGAAAAACAGAAATATCTGATTCCAAAATAACCATACAAGAGTCTAACTTTACATTTACCCTGGGACCATAAAGAGAAAAAACATTATATTGAACATCGTATCTTGCCATTTTTGCCAAGGTTGTCAATTTTCAAATTTCTAATGGAAAATGTTTTGTTGTATCATGGGTCACAAATACATTTTTGATAGTCCATTTTGTTCTTCCTCAGTCTTCTCATAGGTTTTCGTTTAGGGTAGAAGACAGCAGGATAAATAGAATATATCAACTGTTTTCCCAAAGAATTATGGTTTTGGGATTGATATAACAAGAAGTCTCTTCATAAATTTATATTAAATATAGAGGCATTTATTAGAAGGTAATCAAATATTTATTCTGACCCCTCCACATACACAAAATCAGACATCTAGAATAAACTATAATATTAACTAGGATATTAGTCTTTAACACAGTAACATTATTTTAGATATGGGGAATATTAATTTTAAAAAGCATATTATGCATCAGAAATTATGTCTGAAACAATAATTTAGTTTTTAGATATTTTTACTAAGAAGAAGCACAAGGTTTGCAGTTGTTATTCAGTTTGGTTTGTTTGGGGGTTGTTTTTTCTATTTTTTGAAAAGGCTATTAGAATGTTAACTTTTTTTTTAAACTAAGGTAACAATAGTTTACAACACTTAATATGATTCAGCAGTAAGGTTCACACCTCCTCAGATGTGTGAAACAACCACACACCCACAACCAATATCCCTACACCAAAGTCTAATATTTCACCACCATCTCCCTTTTCACTGACCATTGTCTTCTTCAATTCTGTAGCCAGATTTCTAGGATTTGTTTTGGTTTGTTTTTATCTAGATTTTTTGTTTTGTTTCTATATGTACTACATATGAGTGAAATCATTCTATCTTTGTCTTTCTCCTTCAAACCTACTTTCTTTTTAAAAATTTGATTATATAAATATATTTACATATTTACATCATTGTATACCCCATAATTCTTCCACCACCCTGGTGGAGGTGGTGATCTCTGGTCCTTATCCCTCCTGATTCTGCCCTCCCTTTCCCTATGTTTCACTTCTGTAAATCCCAGATGGTCTCGCTTCTATGTGGACTACAGAGAAACCAAACAAAAGAACATGAAAAAGTCAAACCTAGCAAGCTGATAACAAATTTACTTTGTTTAGTATAAAGCCTCCCAGTGTGTGAATGTTCCTTTTTCTCCACATGTGAGACAATACTTGCTGCTCCTGATACGTTTGACGTGGTCAGTTCTTAGAGATGGAGGTGTTTCTCATTGTAGTTTTGATTTACATTTCTCTTATGGTAAGTAATGTTGAAAATGTTTTTTCATATGTGTATTGCTCATCTGTATATCTTCCTTGAAAACATGTCTGTTTGAATGTCTGCCCATCTTTGGGCTATTTGATGTATGAATTCTTCACAGATTTTAGAAATGAGGCCATTGATACACATACACACATATACATATATATGGGCAGAGAGAGAGAAAGAGACAGAGAGTTAAATACATTTGTTTATATATGTTACATATAAATGATATATACACAAAACTATTTTCTACATTAGGTAAGGTGTCTTTTGTTTTAATTGTGATTTCTTTCATTTTGCAGTAGCTTTTTAATATGATATAAACCCATATGCTTAATTTTTTTTTTGTTCCCATTACCAATGGAGTCAAATCCCCAAAGATATCATGGAACCCCGGATATTTTCTCAAAATTATAAATTTTGTGGAATCAGACATTGCGTTCAAATCTGTAATCCATTTTGAATTACTTTTTGTGTATGGTGTAATATATAGTTATTTTCCTTTTATTTAAATTTATTTATTGCATATGGCTGTCTAATTTTCCAACATCATTTGTTGAAGAGACTCCTTTCTCCAATGTGTATTCTTGCTGTGCACCATTTGTAAACCAGAAGGATTATTTTAGACAAGATAAGAAAAACCTTTTTTGTTTACCATTTCTAGAAAACTTGAGACTGATTTACTGAAATGACCTTCTGAGAATGCAGTGGTTCCGATGGCCCTCCCAAAATCAGAGCTAGCGACCACCTGCATACACTCCCCTTCCTTAGTTACTCTTACACTTTAGAATGTTAATTGTCTCTCAGGTTTGTTTGTCTTCTTTGGAATTCAACAGGCCCTCACCCTGTATCCCTATAAATACCCCTTTCTTCTGTTAATAAAGTTGTCTCATGGTCCATATCTCCATTTGACCCCCGGCTGTAGCTGGGGCAATTCATTTCTAGTACCTTGTGTCTGGAGGCATCTGGTTCTCGTAGGTCGGGAAATTCTCAGCTCTCTTCCCGTTCACCGTTTGCTGACAGCTATGGCTTTTACTTGCCTTTATTCTTTTCTTGTATAGAAAGATAGGTATAGATAAAAATGAGCATACTATTGAACCGGTCAAACCAAGCCTCTCCTGACCTTTAGGAACCAAGTTAGCAGGCTGAAAGAGTTCAACGGCTCTTGGAAAGGAAAAATAAAAGTGGACAGGCAAGGCAAGGTAGCAGAGAGATGAAGATGAAGCGGCCCCCACGTTGGACGCCAGATGTTGGGCACCAGATGCAAGGTACAAGAAATGAATTGAGGAGAAGAGATTGCCCAGCCACACCCAGGGGTCAAATGGAGATATGGACCATGAGACAACTTTATTAACAGAAGAAAGGGGTATTTATAGGGATACAGGGTGAGGGCCTGTTGAATTCCAAAGAAGACAAACAAACCTGAGAGACAATTAACATTCTAAAGTGTAAGAGTAACTGAGGAAGGGGAGTGTATGCAGGTGGTCGCTAGCTCTGATTTTGGGAGGGCCATCGGAACCACTGCATTCTCAGAAGGTCATTTCAGTAAATCAGTCTCAAGTTTTCTAGAAATGGTAAACAAAAAAAAGGTTTTTCTTATCTTGTCTAAAATAATCCTTCTGGTTTGCAAATGGCACACAGCATATTCTTGAATCTTTTCCCATCAATTGTTTTTCCCATCTAAGTGTGGGATTATTTTTGAGCTACCAATTCATTCTCATTGGTGTTTGTGTACATTTTATTCTAATGTTTATATCTTGATTCTTATAACTCCTATAGTTTGAAGTCTGGGAATGTTGTGCTCTGTATTTTTTTTTTTCTTAGCCATGTATGTTTTGGCTCTTTGAGCTCTTTTGTGCTTTCATAATAAATTTCATCAATGTTTGTTCTGATTCTTTGAAGACAGCTGTTGACACTTTGACAGGGATTATATTGAATGTACATATTGCTTTGGGTACAAAGGACATTCTAACAATCTTCAAACTAGAAATCAAAAACCCCCCAAAAGGCAAGGAAACAATTTAATGTGAACTTAATAATATACTCCTTAAGAATTATTGGGTTAATAACAAAGTCACATAATAATTTTTTAAATACCTGGAAACAAGCAAAAATGAAAAATATCAATGAAAGATTGGTGGCCAAAGGTTCTTTGAAAATATAAGCAAAATAGAAAATGCCTTGTGAGAGATTGATGGAGAAAATAAAAGAGAAAGAAAATTAAATAAATACAATCAGAAATAAAAGACAAAGGTTGCACCATACATCCTAAGGCAAAGAATTGTAGGACTTTACTGTGATTACTATATTGGATAATTTACTAAACTATAGTATAATTTACTATGCTATAGATAATTTACTATACCATAGAATACTGGACAGTGTAGAAGAAATGAACAAATCCTCAGAAAAATATGATCTTCTGAAACTGAGTCAGGAAGAAATAGGAGATCTGAGCAGATCAATTATAGGTAAGGAAATTAAAATAGTAATAAAAAATCTCCGAACAAAAACACCTAAGGGAAGGGAACTTTACTAGAAAGTTCTAAAGAACTTCAAAGTTGAACTAATATCTGTCTTTCCTGAACACTTTCAAAATATTGGTGAAGAGGGAATGCTTCCAAACACATTTTATGAAGCCAAGCAAGATTATTTGGATAACACAAAGCAAAATATCTGAGGAATATAGATACAAAATTCCTACACAAAATTTTAACAAACTGAATTCAATGATATCTTGAAAAGGATCATACATAATGAACTAATGGGATTTAGTTTAAGTATGTTTCATTCAAGGATGATTCACCATCACAAATTGATCAGTAAAATTCACCACATAAGCAAAAGGAGAGGTATAAGTTATGAGATCATACCGACTGATGCAAAAAGGCACTTGATAAGATTTAACATACATTTGTAATAAAATTCTCATAAAATGAGCATAGTTGGATTAATATTTTAATGAAGGTGAATATGATTTATATATACTCATGAGGCTACTCTTGAACTCTGTATTAGAGAACTGTTATTAATATTGTTTTGTGTCTCTGTACATTTTGTATAAATCAGTTTTCTTTACCTGCTCTAGCAACTAATTCCACTTATATTTAAGTTCAAATATCACCTTTTCAGTCAAGTGACCTGCCCACAAAGTCAGACAAACTCCTATCTGTAATTGCCTTATGTGCTTTACACTAGCAATGATATTTATTGTATTCTTTTGTGCCTGTTTATTATTAAGGCCACAACTTCCACTTCTAACAATACCAACTGGATGTGCAATTGTCACATAGCTAAAAGTGTTAAGGGGTATTGATATAATTTCCCTCTGAGACTTGGGGATAAGTTAGACTCTACATTTTTTCAAATATCTCAGTTGAGTCAAATATTTATCTGTGTTATTATTCTCCATGAATTAAAAGATACTGCATTAACCTTTAATCTCATCAATGTCATAGAGTTTTGCTTATTTATCTACTTATATCATGCTGCTGATTCAAATAGTACATATTAGATTCAGGATAATATTCAGGACAAAGATTACGAAAGCAGCAATGTAATCAATGGCAGTGGTGATGAAGAATATACAAATATGTGACTAAGTACAGATTGAGTCAGAACCATTTGTTAGGCTTAGATGAACAATATATGGACAATTGCGTAAAACTGATCATTGAAGGATCAGTTCTTCATGAGACAAGAAAATTGGAAGAATCACCAAGTCTAGAGCACAAAATGCTACACATATTGAGTCATTGATTTGTGATAGCAAAAAGGAAGTATTTTCTGCAACAAGGATAAAAGCTCCTGGCTGAGCCCTCCTCCCTCTAGGAGCAAAAGCTTTTCAAGTTCTAAAGTAACTGTAAATTTTTAAAAATAAAGAACTTAGTTATTTCTATATTTTCAAGAAATTGAGAAACTATTCCTTAGAATTCCTTAAATAAACCTAATTTTATTATAGGTCATCTTATTTTTCATAGTGTAACATGACTTTCCTTTGTGAAACCACATAATTCTGGGATTTTTTTAGTAGTTTCTTCAAACCAAGCATTCTGACTATTGTAAAGAAATGCTCTAATCCTATAATTCAGGAATTCATCTGGCATGTGGCCAGCATTTAGTTTACTGAGTAATGAGTCACTGTTTGAACTAAAATATCAAAAAAATTACACGAAGGACAAGTTAAGGGTGAGGGATTCAAAAACATCAACTTAGTGAATCTTTCATCTGCTTTCATTCATGCATAAAATTATTTCTTATCTCCTAATATGGCCTTTTTTGCATGTGTAAGATACTATGAGATATCAGCTAATAATAGAAACATTATTTATTCAAATATAATTTGCCATATAATAATAATATATTGATGCTATAAAAAATATAGAACCACAATAGACTGATATTGTTTTAATTGTCTCTTTATCCTTAATTTATATAACAATATCTGGTAATGATATACATATAAAAATATTTGTTAAGTAAATCAATGATTTAATTATATTAAATTCATTCTTTCAAAGAGTAGAGTGGGCTAAAAAAAGGTAGGCTAACTTACTTGAATTATAAAATATGTTACTTTTTTACTGAATATTTAAAATTAAGAAAATTTAGAATAGCATATCTTCAGCTCAAAAAATTGCAGTCAACAACAAAGGAAAGATTTGAGAATTTAATGAACTGTCTCTTCCTGTTTCTCTGTTTGGATTAGGGAGCCATTAAGAGAAATTCCAAAGTACAGCAAAAGAGAATGGAGAAGGGTATGAGTTTCTAGCCACTAAATTACCTATGATATGGAAGCAATGAAAATCACAAGATAAAATAGAATGGGAAATAATATATTTTGGGAAGTAGAACGAAATACAATTAATATATTTATAAAATATAAAATTAACCTTCCTCTCATCAAAGACTCAGAAACCTGAAAATTATTTCCTAAAAAATATTATAATTTAGGAAGAAAAAATCTATTGACAAAATACTATGCCACTTCTAAAATGAAGCTTTTAATTTTTTTTACTGGGTACAAGAGCATCAACAGAGAAATAAACCTTGACTAGCATACCACACAGTGTTCTCCATGCCTTTTATACCACTATTCATGGCTCAGCAAATCCAGTCTCTGATTCTTTCATTGTTTGCGCTTGATATCAACTCAGACTGATTCGTTTAAAATATTCAATAGGTGCCTCAAGAAGTAATGTTGAATGCATAAACCTGGCCTGCCTAATTTCAAGTGAAGTGCAAGAGAGAAATGCATATTAATGTAAAATGACTATAAATCAAGAGCGATTTCATTTTCTATGGTAGTGCAAAAGGCAAACCTGTTGGAAACCATAATTCAGCTGCAATAATCTCTTAGATATACCACTGACCTTCCTTGGAAGTTGCTGTCACATAGAAGTGAGTGGATCAGGAGGAGCAACAGTAAATCACATGGCATTATAAGAGTCAGGTACTTGAAAGTAATTTAGTTCACTGAAGTAAGTCCCTAAGCCCCAGTCACACTTTCTTAGCTACAGACCACTCGTGTTCTACATTCACATACATCAATATAAAACACATTCAGTGTATAAACTATGCACAGACATTCAGTATGTATTTCTTGCCTGTGATTACAGATTTTTTCAATCAATATTGATTCCCATGCCCCAAAGTTTTCCAGAAACAACTGAAAGAGTATGTGCTGTCATTTTTAAACCCACATTGTTTGATAAAATTAAAGTGTATATTTTTCTCAGTATTTTACATTTATTTTAAATAAAAAGCAGTAGCTAACATGATCACTTTTTGGCTGTCTACCTCTCTAAAATGAGTTATTCTATTAAAATTGTGGGGTTTTTTATGTTAAGCCTGAGATAAGAAATGAGCTTGAATGTAAAATTATGCTAATCATCAATGCTAGGAATTGATGGTACTAGGATAAAAACAATTATTTTTGGAAGGCTGGGAATGATTTTTCTTTGAGGTTTATGGGGATTTTTAAGCTGGAAGGAAATGGGCAATATTTATTATACCCCATTTGCTATTTGTAATGGGATTTTCCATGAACAGATGCTATTGTCTGTATGGATAATAATTATTTGATCATTATCCCCTAAAAGGTATAAGAGGATTTAATTGTTATTTTAAAAGCTTTTTAAATAAGAATTTCTTGGTGCTTGTGGATATAGGAGGAGGACAAACTATAGAATAACGATCAGAACTTCAAACAACTTAGGAATTGTACATCAAATGGGAGGACTTGTGTTCTACCCCAGGATTTTCTCTTAATGAGAATGTGCTGACCTCTAAGAGTTCTCATTTGATCAGGAAGAGAAAATCATTCATTTTACAGTGAAAGCATAATTGAGTCCTTGAAGGGCTTACACTAACCACAAAGAAAACACATCTTAAGAATCATTTCTATCCATTAATAGATTGAAAATAAGAAATCCTTGGCTTTATTTAAAACTCTTCTAATAATCATTAGGATGAATTACTCTTTACCTCAATATTTGACTCATGATAGGTAATTAAAAGCTAGAAATGAACATCTAAATGCAGTGAATGCTATTTCAACCAAGAGTGCATGTATAAAAACATGATTTCAAATTACATGTATAAATAATAAACAAATGATCAGTAAATATTTTAAGCCCACTCAGTCACACAATCTCTCTCTCTATATATATATATAGTTATATATCATAGATAGTATTTTTTAAATACTGTATAGACTTTAACTTCACAGATGCTACACTGCATATAGCAAAGTCAGCATTTAAATATCTTCATTCATGTTTCCAGAGTAAGTTTTAGATTGATCAAAATATATTTCATAGAAATCTCATAGTCACTCTTCACATTTGATGGACAGAAGCCATCAAAATAGGCTGAGTCACTTGCTATTTTTAGTGCGATTACTCTGGAAACATGAATGAAGATATTGAAACGTTGACTTTGCCACACACATTGCAGTACTTGGCAATATTTCCCAAGTATGATACTACTGGCAGATAGTTCTTTTTTTCACATCCCTGACCTGCAAACTTGTTTAGTATCTTCATAAAAGTAAGCTCAACTAGATAAAAACAATAAGAAACTATTATTCTAATTATTGTATATAAACCTGGAAATATACCTTTCCATCATATAAGTCAGAAATGTAGATCCCTACCTCATTAATCAGACTGAGTTTCTTAAGACCTCTGTGTAGACCTTGTTTCCTGGATAAAAATGACACATCTGTGACTCCTGGCACCCAAATTTCCTCAGGCACATGACCTGGTTCCAGCCACTACTTCTGAGTATTGTAATTTCACTCTTATTTGAGAACAACTCTGAAAATTATTTTAAATAAAGAAAATTAAAATATCCCAAATTAATTTCTCCAGGAGACTGTCACTGAACTCTTATCTTCTTGAACCAAGCTGTCTTTGACTAATTCTAATTGAAAAGATTTTTTTAATTTCCAGTTATTATAGTCAATAGCCTTTTCCCTTCCAAACAGGAGTGAAGCAAATATATATTTGAAACCTTAAACTGTCCTCTAAAAAAGAAATCATCCAGGTGCTGGTAATTTTAAAAATGTAAAGAAGGATGTTTGGACAGAAAGACAATGAGAGATGTTAGAAAAATCCTTAGGGGAGCCTGATTTTTTTTCCAAAAACATTTATATAAAGATGGAAACAATGTTCTCTAAGTATCCTTTTATTTTGGAAATATTTATTAAACAATAAATCTCATAAGGTCCTGGATGTACCTAAGTAACCAAATTAAGAAATATAAAATTTAACACAAAATTATTATTTCTCAATAGAGAGATTAGTGCTGGAAATTGAAGGAAATAAGTATGGGATGGTAGCTACAAAGTTAAGTATCTGATGATCTCACTGATGAATAAAGAATGTTCATAAAGAATAATATCTAAAGATATATTTTATTTAATTGCAGCCAAACTACAGGATAGATATGTTATTTACTTTCATAGTCCAGTGGTCATCTGTATTTTAGTATTTCTCAAAGCTCCATTTCCACATCAGAGATACCATATGAACAATTTATTATTATCTCCCAATCTGCTGGATATCTCCGAAGAAATGTCAAAAGGCAACTCACACTCAACAGGTTTAAATACTGAAAGTGTTAGTTTTACTGTTGGCCCATGTTTATTCATTTCTGCAGTACATCAGTCAGTCACCTAATCATTTATTCAATATTTAATCTTCTTCACTAGTTGGAATTATTCCAGAAGTTGGGGACACAATAGTTTTCATGAAAAATCTTCCAACAATAAGTTTATATTCTAATGGGGACATACAAATTAGGGGATAATATAGTACATATTAATAATAGCCAAAATCAGAGCGGATATGGAAAGGTTTTAGATAGGAGAGTCACATCACAGATTTTGACACCCCTACCCCCATCTCAGAGAATGTCACAGCAGACACTCAAACTGCCCATCCAAAGACAAAGGTCGATTTTTAATGTTGCGATTATTTTATATCCATAATAACTCTCCAATTCATTCAATTATTTTCCTCCCACTGCTGTGACATTAGGTCAACCTGATATTATATCTTACCAAAATAATTGCAACAGATCTCAAAGTCTCTCTGCTCCGGTTTTGCACAGCTTGAATCCATTTTCCATTCTGTAGTCACAGATACCTTAATAAAGAATAAACTCTCGGGAGGCTCAGTTTCCCCATGGGGAAAATCCAAAGGGGTTATTTTCCTCTCTCAACCTTTTTCCATCACCATCACTCTCTACTTTACATTGTACTCTGAAGCTATACTGAACTACTGAAATTGCCTGCTCCTTACATCTTTTTCTTGTTTCTATGTTATATGTGCTACTTTCTTTCTCTGAAATATTTTTCATTCTTTCTGTCTTTTTTCTTTACATCCCTCTTTTCTTTTCAACTGGATAGTTCTAATTATTTTTTTCTCAGTTTGGACACTACTTTTTGTGGAAAAAAATCCTGCAAACCACAGATAAATGTCTTCTATGGTTTACTGTAGCACACTGAATATGCATTAAAACCTAATAGCATTATATTGAAAACACAATCATTTACATGTTAGAATGAGTAACAGTATTAACTTATATTTTCTTATATCTGCAGTATTAACTTATATTTTCTTCATCCCATTTATCCACACAAATAACTGGTGCTACAATTGTTCTTTCAGAAAGATGCATCAGAGGAAAATGAAAAAAAAAAATTCAGCCCATGAACTCAACCTACTTCCAAGGGGTGGAAAAGATTTTTAGGCATAGGCAAAATTAAATGATGGAAAATAGATTTTAAATATAAACTTTGTACTAAAAGTAGAAAGAATGTAATCTACTAAATATAAACTTTCATTTCATGGGAACAAGGAAGGGGTAGAGAACAGAAATCTGTGGATCTAAGACCAAAGGGTACTGGACTTTAGTCCTGGAGCAGAGGCAGAGGGTAGAGATCCATTTGTGGAGTTGGACCCATGGGGATTTTTCAAAGCTTTTTTAGCCCCAAAAATAATACTTGAGAAGGAGAATGTTGCTGGCCTTGAAGCAACCAAGTGGACAAGGGTAGAGGATGCATCTGTAATATCCTGGAAACTTGGTCCATGATGTGGCAGGGGGTGACAGTTTATGTTTGGGAGCACAACTGAGAAGGAGAGTTATTTCAAATGACCAGTTGTGGAATACCTAGCCTCCTTCTCAACATCTATAAACTATTCAATCTATTAACAAGAAACACTTTTCCATGCCTACAAACACAAGCTATGTAAGCAAACAAAAGAAAAAGAAATAAATTAAAAAAAAAAAAAACTAATATTGACAAGAATTTGGAAAAATGGGAATCCCTATATCTTGTCAGTGGGAATGCAAATTGTTACAACCACTATGGAAACCAAGTATGGAGGGTCCTCAAAAAGTTAAGGATAGCCGGCCATGGTGGCATGCGGCTTTAATCCCAAGCCTGGATGGGAGGCTGAGACTGGGATGGGAATAGCTTGATTCAGTGGGTTTGAGACCCGCCTGGAGCAACATAGTAAGACCTAGTTTAAAAAATAGCTCGGCATGATGGTGCGCACCTGTATTCCCAGCTACCTGGGAATCTGAGACTGGGGATCGCTTGAGTCCAGGGTACCCCAGGCAACATAGCGAGACCAAGCCTAAAACAAACAAATAAAAAAAACAAGTTAAGGATAGAATTAACATATACCCTAGTAATTCCACTTCTGGGTAGTTGAGGTGTGGCAGGGAGACTTGGAAAAGCTCATGTACTTCCAAGTTTATGGTAGCATTATTTATAGTAGCCAAGCTTTGAAAAAAGTAACCATTCAATGATGTATGAATGATGGATTTTTAAAAGGTGATGCATGTGCAAGAGAATATTATTTGCAATTAAAAAGGAACCTTGCCATTTGTAGCAACACAGATGGACCTTGATGGCACTATGCTATGTGAAGTAAGTCAAAGATGACGTTGTACACACTCGTAGGAGCTTAACAGAAAAAACTTCAAAATAGAAAAAGCACTTTTCTTCAGAGGCTCAATGTCCCTAACAGCAAAACTTAAGGTTTTTGTATTCCCCACAGCTAAGAGTAATCAATTAGTGGTAAGCCTGAATCCTTGGAAAGACAGTTCTTGAAGATAAACAGCAGATTTTGCCCTTTCCCTGTTGTCAACTATGTGCCTGTAAGTTAACTTACGATATTGTCCCCAACTTAAAACACATTGATTAGTGATCGTTTAGCAAATATTATTCAAGGATCTAACAAAAACACAGAAAAATATTGCTTTCCATAGATATAAATGATTATTACATTTAAGCTGCTTCTCAAAGCACCAAAAAATAAAGAACAGCATTTATATTACGTTTCTTAAGAGTAAGGACCTATATATGATTTTTAACAGTAAATTTAACAAGATATGATTCCACATTTTAAATATATATAATTGTCTCTAAGCATCAAAATATAATAGGTGGCAATATTGAAAAACTCCTTGATAGACTTTTATTCCATAGTATGAAATTTTTTTCTTAGTTCTCAATGTAATAATGCATTAAAATGGTCTGCCCTTAATGGTTTTGTAAAAATAAAGTGCAAACCAAGATAGACCAGTTCATCAAGAATAGTCAAAACTCAGCAATTTACCACTGGCATTTTTTTTTTTCTAGCTTTAAGGGGTAAAAATTAGGCTATAGTTTACCTTCCACACAAGGAGAAGCCATAACCTGGAAGTGTTAGCTAACAACAGACAGGCCTTACATTTGCAACAGTGCATCCATTGTGTGGCTATGGGCTGTAAACACTGTAAAAGGGGGCTTGGAGCATTAGTCATCCAGCATAGTCTCTTTTTCTTTCTTTCTGCCTGCTTGCCTGCCTGCCTGCCTGTGTGTATGACACCTCCTGTCTCAGAATTAAAGGCACATTGGCTATAATAACAGCTCCACAAATCTTGTTCCATTTTGCCTGAATCAACAATGAACCTGCCTGGCCTGGTCTGGCTGTGTGACACTAGTTGGATCTATGACCAGTGCAGGTGATTCTCCAAAACTGCACCTTTCCCAAGACTAACAGCATCACAGCCTGCTTTAATCTTTGCCCCTTTAGGTCAAAATAAGTCTCCATCCTCGTAATGACAGGAAGAGACGTCTCAAAAAGTTCTTTAAGCAAATGTTCCAACCGTGACTTGAGTCCCTCAAAACACATTCTAGAACTTGTTGCATGGGTCTGCTCAACCACAGAGATGTAAGGTAGTATAATCACCCAAGTATCCCAAAGAAGAGAATTGGACATGGCAATTATCTGCAGATCACACAGATCATTCATGTACCTATGCAATTTTAAGAATAAACAATCTCTTATCTCCAAGGACAGAAGCTCTCAAGTATTTGGTTTGAAGATCTTTTATACTTCTTAAAATTAATTGGGCCCTAGGAGATTTTGTTGATGTTAATTTAATCTATCAATAGTTATCACATTTTAAATTAAAGTGAAGGATTTAAATATATATGCATTTTAAAACTAAAGTTCGTGTAAATAAAAGTATGCTACTAAATGAAAATAAATGTTTCAAATGAAACAAAAAAGAAGTGTCATTGTTTATATTTTTGGATTTTTTTGTATTATATTTGTAAACAGAAAATAGCTATATGCACCTATCTGCTTCTAACCTGTTGTAATATAACATACTATGCCCCCAAAATATTGTGTATCTGAGACAATGCAGTAAAAGCAGATAACTTATTATTATTAATTATTATTATTATTATTAAATAATTTTGACAACACAGAACTCTGAAAGTTTCTTTACCCCATGACACTTGGAGAAACACTGCCTTAAGATGGCTAATGTAATTGCTCCATAGCACTTTGAACTGTACAAAGGTAGAATACATGCTCTCTATAATGTCTTCTATTTCTCTTTACTTTTGCTCTGAAAACTTTTATTAGGTCAACTCATTGTACTTTGATTGAAAAGTATTCAGTGCTTCAATCAGAGGATAAACTTGCCTGCTGGTTTTTCCAGAAACAATCTGTGAAGAATGTCTCCATTATCTTAAATAATAGTATTGTTTTCTTCTTCTAGTGTGCCTTTTTCAACTTTCTCAGTAAATCCATCTGTCATTTTCTGATCAGCAACTGAATAGGAACATTTGCTTTCACATCCTCTTAACTCTATTTTCACTATCCATCAGGACCCTAAATCTCATGGTAATATTTAGTCTTAATACAGACTTTTATTCTACCTGTAGATTTAATTATATTATTATTACTATTATTATTATTATTATTATTATTATTATTATTATTATGGATGACACCATGATTGAAGCAATGTATCAACAGAATTCTTGGATTCTCTAAAACAGTATGAAAAAACTTCATCCCAATTTTTTATAATTACAATACTGAAATCGAATAGTCATTGAATATCTACTGAATTAAAAAAAGACTTGCAATGCATAAGAGTCTACATTTATTAAAGTAAATACCATTTAAATCATAGACTAATGATTAACAATTAGCAAAACAAACAGTGTTATGGAATATGCAAAAAGTCAGAGTACAATAATAAAAATGTGCTAATTTGAGTCTCTCACCCATTTTTAAACTTTTCTTTCCTAATTTGTAAAATAGGATTAATAGAGAGGTCTCTGGATACTGGGCTTTCTTTTCCAACTTGTCCAGGAAGTACTCATTTTTCATTGTTCCATCAATCTCTAGAAAACTTCAGGTTTCTGAGTCTTGAAGAAGATTCCTTGGGGTTAGTGAACAAAGGACTTTTGCCCTGTACCCTACAGGCCAGAGGATTTATTTTAGAATTCTTTTTTTTTTTTTTTTGACCCCCAGCAGGACGTTTTAGGTATTGCAGAATCCAAACCAAGAGGGCACATAGAGAATTTCATCAGAAGACATCACCCAAGAGGCAAGGGGCTCGCCAAGGAAGAGGAAATTAAAGTTATGTAGAGCCTTAGCAAGCTCCTATATAAGCCTGTATCAGTTCCATCTGGTAGCTCCATTAAGAGCAACACAAACTACTGGATCAGAAGGAGGAAGGAACTGTGGTTGCGACAGCCAGACAGTTTATTCTACAACTGTGGAGGGATATTATTCAAGGTGAACCACCGAAAACAACCTTCACCCAATACCTTCTTAAAAGACCTGAATTCCCTGGAAGAACATATATTACCTAGTCCTCCTGTTTATAAACATCATATTTCCTACTCATGAGTCATCTGAACTTTGGGTCTGCACAGAAAAATAGGATATGGATTAATGGGATCTGATCATGTTCAAATTATGGCCCCTTCGTTGATCAGGTCTGTGGAGAAATAGGTTTTGCCTTAACTCCGGTGGCAACTAATTTCCCTTTATACTTAATTCTCCTCCAAAAAAAAGTCTATTGTAAATTTAATAATCATTCAAATATATTCCTTTTTTACTAACTTAGCTAAATACTTTGCAAAAAATTTACCAAATTTAATGAATTTGTCATTGTCAAACATCATCTGAAACTCAAAATAAAGTCAATCGTAACATGGCTCCCTAGAAGAAAAGCAGTGCATCTAGGTCATGTCACAAGACAGATTTTCATTTTTACTCCTTACAAATGATAAAAGAAAATTGAAGAGTTAAATAGTAAGATTTTCAAAATATTAGCAACCACCTAAAATATGGTTCAAACTTCAAAACCTGAAGTTCTATAATTGTTATTCTTAAATACCATGGTTTATTGATAGAAAATTACATGTGACTGAGGAAATATTTGAGTTTTGAAATGCTTGAATGTTAAGTCTCTCCTCTCAAATTCGGTATTATCTTACTGAGTCTTTAAATGTGCAGTTGAATAGGAGGAATCACTTTGGTAATGGAAACCTTAAAACCTAAGAGTTTCTTGGCTTCCCTAGAAAATAGTCCAAAAGGAACTCTTTAGCATCATAGGTGAGGGAAGCAGACATGAAAGAAACTAATTGATGATGTCTACAGTTTTTGGAATCAGAAAAACTTGAGTGTGACTCCCACTTCTATTATTTTCAGAGGTGGAATCCTAGACAAGTTATTCAGCCTACCAAACACCAGTATCCTCGCCTGTATGGAGGTCTTTACATGACTGACATTTCATAGTGAGGTAACTGGCATCTTTTAGAAATTGTCATTTCTTTCTGAGTAAATCACAAGCTTGAGATGGAGTTGAGGTCTAAACTATATGAATGGTGAATTTTTAAATACCCAAACTTTCTGAAACATATATTAACATATTTTCATGCGTCTCACTGTCACATGAAATGTGACCTAAAGAAAGTTGGGTCATTCAAATAAGAAGTCTATGAGAGTCAAAGCACACTTTGGTGATAGAGCTGTTTTACATAAAGGAAAGGGAACTTTGAAAAGTCTTTTTATTAATGTGTAAAAAATAAAATTTAGAAACATGCTTTCTAATGATAAAATTAATATAAACTGAATATAATTTAAGCAGTTTCATAAATTAGGTTCATGACAACCATAGCTATATGCCTACAGTGTTAATAACTATAATAAAACTAATATACAATTTTTACACTAATGCCATTTGCTACAGTCTCAACAAAACAGCACTGCTTTATCAGTCTTAATTTCATATTGAGAAAGCAAAGTATACTGTTAATATTAATATCAGTTTGGAAGAAACAACCATACAAATGAGAATACAGTACATTTGAGTTCTTTTGATAGTTAAATTGAATAGATTGACAGCTTTCATAAAAGTGACTGAAAATGAACTCAGGGGAGTTAAAGAGAAAGGTAAAACTACATAGAGATTACTAAATGATTCATGTAACCAAGGGTTAAGTGTAACAGGACAGGTGTGATCAGGAGAAATTCATTCAAGTAGGTAGTCAAAATGCTCTAGGTATATCTTTATATTGGAAACAATCGACTGGATAGAGTTTGAACTGAAAATAAACTCAAAGGAATGAACATAACTGAGGCAAGAAACAAACCTAACCTTTCAGATTTGTGAAAATTTTGAGTCTTCATATGAAGAACAGGATGTTTTTAGATTAAAATATTATATTTGAATATTATATATTATGCTTCCATGCATAATGATCTCTAACTCACAAAATGTAATAATCAGCAACTTATTTTACCTTTTCCCACACACATATAGCTAATAATAAAATCCCCAACATGAGAATATCCCTGAGTAAATAGTTCCATAATTATATCTGTAGCATATTTCTAAATCTACATTTACAGATATATAAATTATTTGGTTATATCCTACCCAGTGATATTTATATGCCTTTAAAAAGCTGTTCAATATTTATCTCTAAACACATTTACATATTTAAGGAAGTAGAAATTACTTTGTATCTACCTATGACTGGTAAATATTGTAGGTTACTTTCCAATCTTAAATATTTGTTCCCAATGAGACAGAGCCAAAGAAAGCATTTAAGATATTATTGCATTTTTTTCTGGGATGGTGGCCCCTCCCCAAAATAAGTCATTCAGGGAGCAGTGACAAGGTGTGACAATATGTGTTGTTTGACTTAAATCAAATCATTTCTGACACAGTTCAAATCCTTAGGAACCCATCTATAGCCAATTGAAACAAATAAACACTCAAATAATAAAAGTAGAATGAAGTCCTGCTGTCAGATATTTCACTTAATAGTTGCTTTCCTGATGTATCCGAGAGGAGTGTTTGAAAGGACAGTATGTATTTTACTGTGATGTCAAAATGTCAATTCAAAATCCATCTATTTTAGCAGAAAAATAATACTTTGTCATAAATGTGAGCAAACATCCAGTATTCTAGCTGGCACCCGGAGGAGAATGAGAAAATCCTCTATTGTCCTAGCACAATATTAGTTATTATTTATAAGGCCTTATGGAAAAAAACAGTTGTCTAACATTCATATCATTTTCTTAGGAGAAATAGTCCCTTCCTTCAATGGTGTTTAAAACACACCTGGCATCCAGAGCTATGGTTATTTGCCATTATACTGAATTATTTTGCTAAAGCTTGTCATTTTTAAGAGGAGATTTTAAATATTGATAAGATTTGGATGATTCCAGAGCTTCCACACCAAGCGTAGAGAAAACTAGGATGAAAATGCAACTTTTCTCCTACTGTGCAGTAAATACATTTCATTTAAACATGGCATGAATGCCTTTGAAGTTGATAGCTCCATAGAATTTTAAGACTGGAAGCATATGAAAGCTGAGATTGCCAAATTAATAGCAATTTAGTGCAATTGAAAATTGCACAGCCTCACATAAGAAAATTCAAGCTGAGACTCTCTTATTTATCTACTGACATGTATAGACATATAGATATAGATGTTATAGATACAGATGATGTATAGATATAGATATATAGATATAGACAGGTAAATATAGATATAGCTAATCATTAGTCTTCATTGCTGAACTATTCAATGCTGGAAATATTTTCAAAACATTATGCAATTTTCTACTAACATAGGGAAAATATACCTATGAAGTTCAACTCTTGGTCTGGTAGTTTGATATTAAAACATCTCAAGTGTCATAACATATAAAGTGCGGTAAACATACAAACACATGCTGTATGACAACCATAACATTTTACATTAAGAAGAGGATTTACAAATAAGCATAAACATACACATGTGCCAAAAAAATCTGTGACAATAGGAGTAAGGGGTGGATTTCCTAAATTAGATGACTTTCTTGCATTTATTTTGAACCCCTTTGAAGATGAAGTACTTTTCCTTCTATCTTATCTTCAAGGCACTGTTTAATTATAGTTAAGCTTCTCAGGAAACCTCAAACTAATCAAACCTCATCTTTCTGAGTAAAATGAGAGTATCATATCATGGCGATGACATTCCTTCATTCACTCACTCACTGCCCAAGTCTGAGTGAGCACACCATGCCAGGATCTGCTCTCCACTGGGCGACATGAGAAAATCTGATAGACAACATCCCTGGATCACTGGTGCTTACAACCTTTGAGGGAGGACAGATGTTTCCCATAACAACAAAAGTCTTTTTCAATTGTGATCGATACTGAAAAGCAGTCTAGGCTGTTACAGAAGCATTCAACAAGGAAATCTGATCTGTGGATGGAGGCGAAAGTTTTCCAAACAGAGAAAATAATAGCGGAGGAGGTCCAGAAGTAGGAATGTGAGCATCATGTTTGAGAAACCAAAAGAAATGTGTGCTTCAAGCAAAGAAAACCACAAGTCAAACACAGCAAGAGATCCAGTGGATTACCTGGGCCAAAAGAAAGATTTTGGTCTTTATACTGAGAATAAGAAGTATTCAGATACTACAAGAAGAATGACTTAACTTGATTTTCTCTGAGGTTGATTCTTTCTCTAAATTCTAGAAGGATGTATTTTTTTGGTACTATTTAAAATTGAAATAAGCAGGGCTGACATTGTTATTATCATCTTAGTATAGAGATTAGTAACTGACAGAGGCACAGAACGCAGGTTGATGAATTATAATATTGTTATTACATTGTTAAATTTAATTTGACTCATTAGCCTCAATTTCTCAATTCCCAATAGTAACAAGATAACTCAGTCTTTGTAACTCAAACTAAGCTGAGGCACTTCTCCTTTAAACTTTGATCTGAGTTTAGCACAACTCAGGTAATCACAGTCACTCCTGAGGATTCCACCACCACTACCATTCTCAGGTGACTTGCCTTTCCTTCCTTAATGAAGTTGAACTATGTTCTGAAAGGTTTTTGTGTTGTTTTCTCTTTCCACATTATAGTGAACTCATCTTACCTCAGCTCCAGAATAAGAGGCTGGTGTTTTTTCCCTTTATTCAGTCCAAACTTGTGTCCAATCTTTGGTCTTCCTTGTTGTAACATCTCCTTTCTGATCTTAAGAGGACAAGCCTTTGAAAAATTCAACGAGATACATTCCAGAAGTTTCCTCTCAACCTTTGCTACTCTGTCCCTCTAACAATATACTAGACAGAGGTCTTCCCAAAAAGGTTTATAGTCTTAACAACCTATTTTCTGTAAGTTCTACGTATTCACTCAAAAAACTTTGACTTTCAGACTACTGACTTTGCAGTAGATTTATGAAAGTCTACCTCGGAGTTTGAAAGTCAAGATTAACTATTCCCTTTAGATGTGTGTGTGTGTGTGTGTGTGTGTGTGTGTGTGTGTGTGCATGTGTTCCAATGGGCAATATGCCTCAGACTTTCAGATTTGGGGATTAAAGAAAATACAATTTATAAAAAAAGGTAAAATACAATTGATAGTCTTTCAAAATTCTGACCCATTACACAGTCAATGAGAGTTCCCCCCTCCAAAAAAAATAGGTTCAAAGATCCAAGTTTGAAGAGTCTCCTGTCGATTTGAAAATGAATAGAAAGAAAACATTGAAGTTTTGTTTTCAAAAGGTTTCCCTTCTTATAATCTTACCCTTGTAACTTTGCAGCAACAACAAAATAAACATAACTTTACAATTAACATAGATTAGAAATCCAAAATAAATCTTACAAAAACTAAGGAGTACCCTGCAATATAGAATCTGCTCACAGCTTCACAGAAGGTGATGAGAAAGTCTTTTCTCATAGCTCTGAAATTCAGAACAACAAGATTTCAATAATTACCAATGTATATCTTTCCCTGCTTAAGGTATTTTCATTAAAATGAAGTAATACCAATGTGTTATCTAAGACTTTAGATACTTATACTTAGTACTTATAATGTATAATGACTTAGCACTTATAATGTAGTGCATAAAATACAGGCAAAGATATCAACTGAGAGAGTGTTGGAAATGCAAATTTTCATGTGCCTCCACAAAGCTAATGAATCTTAATCAGTACTTTTAACAGGATGAATTCCCAAGTAATGTTTCTGCAAAATTTGAGA
The DNA here is from genome assembly GCA_004024945.1 of Uropsilus gracilis. Taxonomy (NCBI): domain Eukaryota; kingdom Metazoa; phylum Chordata; class Mammalia; order Eulipotyphla; family Talpidae; genus Uropsilus; species Uropsilus gracilis. Next base: position 42,752 of record PVHY01005379.1, on the reverse strand, counting down.
AAACTTTATCTAAGGCTCTGTTTTTTCTGTTCTACAATTTTATTTTAAAAGGACATTTTATCAAAAACAGATGTAACTAAAATAGCCATTAAGATCTTCCTGATGAAAATAAAAGTAAGTTTAACATGATTTGATTAGTATTCAATGTTAAAATATGTACAGCTACTTATCAAGGTAAAGCACTTAGTTGCTAATGAGTCAGGCACAACATGTAAGTGAGACTAAACTTTCCATTCTTAATCCAGCTTCCCATGATAACATGAATAATATCAAGTCCACAGGCAATACAGACTCTAAAGTCTCACTTGGTGCAATCAATTACTCATTAGTATCTGCACTGTCTGCTTGAAATTATCCTGCTGTGGTCTGAAATAAAGTTGAGCTCTTTAAATATTTTTCTGAGAAAACCCCCATGGTTTCACTATTTCATTTGTGTGCCTGTGAGTAAGAGGAGAAAGAGATAGATTCCAAATATAAAGCTTTCACAAACCTGAATAATAAAAAGTGACAAAAGAAAAGACATTTTTTTAAATGATGAGAGTAATGTTTTCAAGTCTTTTAAAAGATTCATTGGAACAATTCACATATTAAGTACACTCATGTTGATGAATATGACATATTTAAACATAATCATTTGGTTGTTCTATCAAAACCTAAAACCGTGTTGCAATGGTAACAATAAAATCTTAGTGTGATCATTTCCCATATAAACACTGTCTTATATGCAACTGTATAGTATTTTCTCCAGAACCAAAGTGAAACTTACAGGTAAGAAATCATTCAGTAATTTCTAGTGTCAGATATGGTCTTGATCCTAGTGGATGCTGACAACTGCTTATTAATGATGATATCTTATATAAAGACAACATTATTTGCTAAAATTTACCCATATTGCTTTTTGAAACTAGGTGTTTTGTAAGCAACTTTTCATTTTCATTTTGATCCTTCAATCTTGGTAAGTATGTTCTAAATCATACTTGACAAAACTATACTTGAATACCAAATTTTGAAACCTTAATGTGGCATTCCTCTTCTATTCTTCTCAATCTGTCTGTTAAAATGATAGAATGTCAATGAGTTGTGAAGAATGAACCTCAAAAATCATTCTAAATTATCTCTCAGGCAAAGGGAAGGGTTTTCCAGACGATCTGTACTCTCTTTGGCCTTGTAGTCCATGGCTCATAATGGTGAGGCAGCTTGATGGGTTGGAAATATAATAGAAGGTAGTTCTAACATAATTACCATCCTTTTCAAGAAGCTTACTTATCTAGAAAGATTTGCAATCATATCTGCTAGTCCTCCATCATTTATTGCTTTTCAAAGACCATTCCAAATGCTTTTCACTCATTATCTCACGTAACCTTAAAGACACCCTATGATGTTGGTGCTATTGTCATCATTACATTTTACAGATGAAGAACTTAGGGACTAAAGACAAAAGGCCAGTAAATATTATGACCAGGATTCAAAGTCAAACTGTCCTGTTCTCAAGACCTCTTTAAATTTTGAATTACCATGACGTTACCTAATGCAATTCTCAGACCTGTTATCCCACCCATATTTGATATTCCTGTGCAGATGAATATAATTAGCTTTTATATTCCTGAAAAGGAACCTCAAACACTCATAAATGCATATTAATAAAGAGTTTTTTCTGGGAATAAAACTGTAAAATGAGAAATATTATATCATTCTTATTGGAAAATATCTAATCATACAGAAATAAATGCAAAGAGTCAAAGGCATGAGAGTGATGTTGCAATCTCTATGTTGCTATCTCTAAATTCAGTATGCATGTATATCCCAATTTGTGTACCTGTCAATTTCTATTGTTAAGACACATAAACAAAGTATCGCTTTTATCAAAGAAATTCTTGAAAACCATTAAATTTGGAAGTCTACTTAGGGAATTTGTTCATTCCATGTGCATAGACATCATTACAGACTGAAAAGCTCATTAAGTATAAAAGAAATTCCTTTTGGAATTATCTTCCACAGTCTACTTCCAAGGGAAATCATTTGGAGGTTTCTTCAGGGCAATGGCTATCAACCAAATGCTCAGGTTCATCTTCAAAACCAAATTTACTATAATAATGATAACTACTCTTCAGAATCCTGATCTTTTTAAATGCTGTACAGCTTTTCATCTATTTCCATTTCCTCTAGCTAGAGTGCACACTGCGAAATCATCAGACCTATTTTTCAATACTCTATATCATCAGAAACAATTTTGATAATCATATTATTAGTGTGCATAACCCCATCCCTTAGAACTCTGCTAAAAGAATCACGTGCTAAAAGAACCACTCTTCTTCACATGCTTTATTTATATCTATAAATATCAAAATTCTAAATGAAGTGTATGAATCTTGATTGATAAAGAGAGATGACTGTTTAGCAAGTAAGGAAGTAGCACCTGCTTAAATTGATCTTTAAGATTCTTTAAAATTGTTTTCAGGTGACATACGTTTGTGTCCTGTCTCATAAATAGTTTTTTTAAATCATGATTATTTGGGAGAAGATACTAGATTTATTACCTTTCCTAATGAACACTTAGATAAAAATGGTATTCTTAAGTATTCTCTCCAGGTGAACTCTGATTACCATATATTATTTTCACTTTAGTTCAGAATTACATAAAGAGTGAATCTGGTGGCTTTTACATATAGAAAATGGGACCTCTCCAAAGTACATTCTGCCATAATTCTCAAGTCCTTTGCCACTTTTGTAATTTCATATGTCACTACAAACTGAATTTATAATCAAGGAGACAATTCCAGAGGTTTAAAAAGCAGCAGAAGAACTTTAAAGATCTAAGGTTTAAACTTATACATCTTTAAAATATGTATTAGTCCTATTTCAGTGGAATTGATCTAACTTTATGAATTGTTTGTTAATATTGCTATCAGAATGGAAAGTGTAAAATAAGTCAGTTACATAATGAGAATAAAACTGGACCTTCAGTGGTATACTTAATGTAGTATATGGATGTTGATTTATAATGGTGCACATCTGAAGCACAAGTAATATTATAATACAGCTACATATAAAAACTATTCAAGTAAAAGAATTGTTATTAAAAGAACAGCTGATTAGTTGAGCTTCAATCACATATAGTATATATGCTAGTCAATTTCCATATTTTCTACTCCTTGTTCAACAGTATTTAATACAGAGTTAAGTATAAAAGTCTGTAATTTTATATTCATTCCAAAATACACCTTTTTTATCCAATATTGGAGACAACACTGCAAAGCGTAAGCATTCTGCAGAGTATACACCCTTGCCCTGTGAAATCTTTGGCAGGTGTGTATATCAAGAAGCCAATATCGTCTGACATTTTAAGATAAACATTCTTTAGTCATCTAAATAATAGAATTGAATAAGGAAAAGATAAATGAATTCAGGAAATCGAACTAGAGGTGCTGTGCACCATCATGTATTGTGATCAATTCAAGATATTTGGTGTTAGGCTGGACCTAATAAATATCACTATTCTGTAACACCTGCCACAATAGAGAAATGGCACATCCACATGATAAGCTAGCCTATTTACACTTAGTAACAAAAAGATCCTACGTATCTTTTAAAAAACGTTCAAATGGCAAGCCATACAGCCACCCAGCCTGCTGCGCTCCTTTCCCGGCTCTGGGAATGCAAGATAGGGGGACCCCGCCACCAGCCCCCATACCATGAGGTGGCCAGAGGCGGTGGGGGTAGCCCCACCCAAACGCCCAGTTCAGCCATGCTGCCCGGCACTGAGCTTCCCTGCCCCTCCAGACACACGGGCTGGGGGATTGGAGGAGGATAGTGGATGGTAGGGGTCATTCCTTCTAGTCTTCTTCAAATCCAGTCAACCCTCACCAGAAGTAACTAAATCAGCGATTCAACAGCAGTTGCACACGAATACAAAGGTGAAAAACAAAAAAACTATTCCAGAACAACGAACATGTCAGATCCATGGGACACAGGACTAAAAGACTGATTATAGCGGCAAACTACCTCATAAATACAACCACTGTGACCTACAATGATGGGAACGGAATTTCCCATTCAGAGATGCCTTCAGCATGATCAAAGGACCCTCCCACTTTAGGGAGTGAGGAAAGCCACAGAGACAGGCAGTGGCCCCACGACTAATCAGACCAACCATCTGCCAGGTCCTATCTCAATCAAAAAAATTGGTGCACAAACTTTGGCTGGGAGAAACGCTCCGGCAACCAGAACTACAAAACAAAGAAGGAACAAAATATGACAGAAGATATGTCAAAGCAGCCAATCAGAAAGAAGGGGGAGGCACTGAAAGAACACAATCATGTGTGAACTGGTGACCAGCAGCAAAAAGACACTTGGAAAACTAAGCACAGGCCACTGTGTCCCAGTAAACCACAACCACACCGGCCAAAGGGACATTGCTACCGGATAGAAAAGGAAGAACCCAAAGGACTAAAAATTAAACAATCAATGGCAGTGAAAGAAGAAAGGGAGAGACCAGGGAGGTGAGATGTGGGAGGGGAGAGGAACACCCAAAAGGCAAATGTAAAAAGACTTATTCAATAAAAAAATATATTTTTAAATAAATAAAAACATTCAAATGAGTATTCTTTGTAAAAGATGATCAAAATTAGTAGTATGCATCTTAGTTCTTATAATACAGCATATATGTAGAAAAATAGACTAAGTTTCAAAGAAACAAACACAAAGGAAACAATGTGAATATAAGACAATAGTTTCCTCTAAGTTTCTTACTCCATAGTCTCTCTGAAAATTGCCGCCCTTTCAGGTGACACAATCTAAAATATATCTCTGAATGTTGCCGGGCACGGTGGCTCGTGCCTGTAAGCTTCAGCCTATGAAGCGGCCAGGGCTAGGGATCGCAGTTCGAGTCCTGCCTGGGCCCGTAGCGAGACCTAGTTCCAAAAAAAATAGCTGGGCATGGTGGTGCGTGCCTGTAATCCCAGCTACCTGGGAAGCTGAGGCTGGGAATTGCATGAGTCTGTGGTACCCTGGGCAACGATGGCCTGAGGTTCCACAGGCAAAAGTAGCAAGACCTAGTCTCAAATAAATAAATAAAACATATCTATGAATATTTTGATAATCCTACTTACAAAAGTTGTTGGCCAATTCTCTCTCTTTTTTTAAAAATGTGGACTTGGCTTCATGGCTTCTTATAACAAATGGTATATGGCATAGTGGCAATGGTTGACTTTGAGGAAAAGATTAGATAACATTTACTTCTTTCTGACATGAGCTCTGGTATCACTTATTGTGGAAGAAGTCAACTACCTTGCATTGAAAATACTCAGTTAACCCTATGGAGAAGCCCAGGTGAGGAAAATTAAAGCTTCTTCACAAAACCAGTGAGAAAAGAAAGATCTTGATAAAAGTCAAGTGATGAATCACTTTGAAGTTCATGTATCATCCCTAATCATTTCTTCATGTAAGTAAAGTTCTCACATTTAGATTTAAGCCAGGAGCTTCTAACTAAACTGCTCTGGAATTCTTTACTTACAGTCATTATGTTATAGTGAATACCCATTTTTTTGAAAAAGTTTATTTAAACCAAAATATCTAAAACATTAACTCTTTAGCACATAAGCAATATAAATTATTATAAAATATTAATATAAATTATTAATATAAATATTTTAAATATAAATTATTAATATTGTATCATACAATATTTTTTCATTCTATATTATTTTTATTGAATATACATGTGTATTTTCTTACACTGTTTTATGGCCCAAAATGCTCTCATCACCTTGTCACCTGTGAACTGTCATCCTGATCTCTGGTGTTTAGCCCTCCCCTGATTTCATCCTCCTTCCCCATCTCTTGCCATATGCTTCAGGACTATTATCAGTTTGTTAGTTTTAACATTTTCTTGTCCTTTTGTTTGTTTTCCTTATAGCGCACATAGAAATGAGACCATCCAACAATAGCTACCTTTTCTCTTTCTGACTTATTTCAGCTAGCATGATTCCTTCTAACTCCATCTACCCAAAGGATACAAAAACAGTAATAATTCAAAAGTACTCCTATGTTTATGGTAGCACTATTTACAGTACCAAGGGTATGGAACAACCCAAATGTCCCAAAACAGATGAATATATCAAAAAGTTGTGGTATATTTACACAAATGAATATTACTTAGCAATCAAAAAAAGAAAAACTCAAGTCATTTGCAGCAATCTATTATTTTAAGGCACTAAATTTTAAAGTAATTATTTTGTAATAGCATATTAATAAAAAGTACAGTTACTTTCCTGACTAGTATACCACAGTTTAATATGTTCTTTTAAATAAATGGTTTGAAGTCTGGAAGTATAAGCTACCATTTTCCCTGATTTTATTCATGAGAACTTTAGACTATGTTTGGTTTTGTTTTTATTTCCATATGAATTTCAGTAATATCTTTTTCATTTTTTAAAAGAATGTCATTAAGATTTATTGGAATTGCATTGAATCTGTAAATTGTTTTGGGTAGGATGGCCATTTTGACAATGTTGATTATTCTCTCTTGTGAGTATGGACTATCTTTCCTTTCTGTGTCTTCTATTCCTTTTTTAACAGTATCTTAAAGATTTTCTTGTATAGGAATTTTGCTTCTTTCCCCAGGCTTATTCCCAGGTGTCTAATTTTTGGGGACCTAATATTGTAAATGGAATGGCTTTCTTAATTTCTTCTTCTACTTCATTGCTTGCACAAGGCAACCTTCAATACAGTGAAAGAAATAATAACTAACCAAAGTGAGGAAAAACATTGAATGAGAGTAAATATTTGCTTACAAGGGACTTGTGTCGAAGATCAAAAATGCTCACACAACTCAACAAAAACAAGCAATGTCCAAGGAAACTAAACAGACATTTCTTTCTTCAAAAAAGATATACAGGTGGCTAACAGGCACATGAAAGCAATGTTTGTCATCACTTATCAGAGTAATGCAAAATCAAAGCCAGAGTGAGATACTAACTTTCACCTGTGAAAATGGTCCACACTAAAATAAGTAAATACAACCTACAACAAAAAGCAGCAAGTGCTATCAAGGATATAGAGAAAAAGGAACCATCAGTACACTGTTAGTGGGAGTATAGACTGATCCATTCCCTATAGAAAATCCATATGGAGGCTGGTTCTTCAAGGGACTAAAAATAGATCTAGCAATTCCACTCCTAGGAGTGTATCCAAGGAACATAAAATTAATAAAGCAAAAGACAACTTGCATTCTCAAGTTTATTGTAGCACTATTTAGGATAGCAAGATACAGAAACAATGTAAGTGCCCCCAAACGAATGTGTTACATACACACAATGGACTATTGCCCAGAAGATTAAAAAAGATAAATTCATATCCCTTGTTGTAATGTGAATAGAGCTGAAAGGGATTATGCAAGTTAAATAAGACAGAAGGAGAAAGAGAAATATTGGGATCTGTCACTTCCATGTGGAATATAGAGTAACCAAACAAAGGATTATAAAAAGATAAACTTTAAGAGAAACCCTTGATAGCTGACCATAGATCTGAGGCATCCCAGAGATGAGAGGAAAAAGAAAGACGTGAAGTAAGAGACTGCGGAGAGCACAATAGTCTGTGGTAGAAGACTATATGTACACTAGTAGTGGGAGAAATATGGTGACTACATCTGAAGAAAGAAATCTTATATCATCAAGATATTGATAGGGATATAAAACACCAGTCCTTCATTAATAATACAAATTAAGAAAAAATAGAAGTCAATATAGAATCATTGTATTCATTCTTGTGCTTATATTATTCAATAATACATTTGTTAGAATCATCTAGCTTGTTTCCTGTAGCTACTGTCTGCTCAATTTCATTATCACATAATTTTCAAATGCAAAATAAAACCATCATCATTTTTTTTATTTCTATTGATTACATCTGATCTGTTTCAATTTTTAATTTTTTTTTTCTGTAACATTTTGGTGCATGTGTCTTTTGGTGCATAAGCAAGCATATTTTCATTAAATGTACAATTAACATCAGGCCTACGTCATAGAATTTGAATTTTTTTAATATCTAAACATAGTTTTTAAGGAAAATTTACTTGGAAAGTGATAGAGAAAATCATAGTAGAAGTATATGAAAATTTCTGTTGCTCTACATCTTTGACAGTGATTTGTATCATCGGATAAAAATTTGATCACTTTTTTCCCCAAATTAAAATTGGTCCTTGTATCTTGTAAAGATGCATGCAGAGAAAATCCTGAACTAAGATAGAGGTGGTCCTGAAGTAGAGATACAGAGAAATGCAAAGTTGGGCATTCATCAACTATAAAATGAAGTTTACATAAACATATACAGATACACAATTACATATGAACTTTTTAATTTACAAAAACAAATAAATATCTTAACTCAAGCAGATCTGGGGGCTATTTTTATTGATTTTAATAATAATATGAGATAAAGTTAGAAGAAATAAAATACAATGGTAACACAGCAGAGGGAGAAAAGAGATGCAAAAGAAGAAATTGAGGAAAGTCATAGAAGAGAGAAAGGAAAAAAGCAAGGGAGAATAAGGAAGGAGAAAATTCTTCAATTTGAGTTGCACAAAAGAAAAGTAAATCTCAAAACTTTATCCTTTATGTGGAAATTAACAAATGATTCCAATGAAAATTGAACGCTTGGTCTATATTACCTTAGACTGCTAATCTTAGTTACCATACTGCGAAAATGAGAATACTTTTCCTTCTGAAGTTTGCTACTTCAAGGCTCTATAAAAAGAGTAATCAAGAAATCCTAATGCTTCAGAGGGTATCATCAGCCATGTGAGGGAAGATTTGTCATCATTATGTTCTGAAACCTCAATGGGTAAGACTAGGATTTTGCTGTGTTTGTTTCTTAGGGCAGTGTACTCAGCTGCCATTTCTGAGAGATCAATAACAATACTATTTAAACCTTTTTTTAAATCCATTTAAACTAAAACACAGCAAATGCATTTCCTAGTGTCTAAATGGTCAAGGAATAGTCTTTAAAATGAAAGGAATTTAGTTAACAAAGTGTTAATTTTGCTTTAAAAGGATAGCAATAGAATAGCAGGGATCCTCTCCCATCAAGATTATTCAGCTAGACTTACCCTGGGTACTTGTTAGATTCAGGGAAAATAATTGAAGATTCTGTTTATCCTTTCTGTTGACATCTGGGAAAAAACCCCAGGCAAAAGTCAGCAGTCATTAATTCAAATAAGTATACTTGCTTTGACAATGCAATCGAACATCTTTTTTTCTTTTCTGAAGATGTTTATTTTTATTCATAATGGTTTTAACACAAATAAGCTTGCCATACAACTTTCATATTGGGAAATTTTTCAAAGGATATTGTAAATACTTCCTCCCTCTCTAATAAAGATGTGGCTACAAAAGAATATTTTCAACAACCCAATTCTGGTTACCTTCTTATGTAACAGAAACACCTGCCAGCTGCCTCTACAAACACCTTGCTTCCTAACATTGCATATTTTATATATTTGTATGTATTATTCATGAAATAGTCCCAATTCATATTTATTATTCAAATGAACTGCAAAACTATGGCTCTTCCCATCCTTAAAAAACATGAAATCTGTCGAATATGAGTTTAGAATTAAATTCAAATATTTTATTATTTCTATTTATAGCACTTATATATAATCTAATTTATATTATTTACTGAACATACTATATATAATTTATTAAATACACAAATATATGTCTCATATTTATTACTATTTTATATTGTGTTACTTTATTTCTTAGTTTTAGCAAACAGTGCTCATTTTATTTGTGACTGGAAACTCATTATTTCTGTCTCCCAAAATGGCAAGAGATTCTGGTCATCAAGGCTGCCAGAGTCTTATTTAGGCTGATTTTGACAAAGTTCTTGCAACTTAGTTGCATGCTAAATGAAGTATCACAATTTGCAAAACATGAGAGACAGGCAGATGCAGAAAGACAGACAGAATAAAATGAAATAATTACCACAAATCACTTAGTTGCATAAGTGCTTACATTTAACTATTCAAAATAGTATTTGAAATCAACATAATTCCTTTCTTTGAAATATTCCAGTCATTTTTAATGCACTTATCATGTTCACATCTTCTTATTTTGGGGTGTCAAAACACACTACTTCTATGGTACAGGTCTTTCTGAAAATTTGATCATCGACTTTCATTGCAATACTTCAGCACATAACCATTGTTTGTCTCCTCGGTTTATAAGTGACAGCATAATTATACATATCTTAATCAAGATTCCTTGCAAATCCCTAGATTAACCTACATGGACAATTAAAAAAAAGGTTCCATATAGGACCATAACTAAATCACAAATCCAAGTGATAAAACTATTCACACTCATTAGTAGTGTTTCATTTACTGCTCTCATATATATATATATATATATATATTATATATATAATATATATATATCATATGTGCATATATCCACTCATGGTATACTGTGTATGCATAAACATTATTTACTCTTATTTCCTGAGTTTTTAATAATCACCTTGAAACGTTCTGAAAAAATTCACTGGAACGTAAATCAATCTATTTTTTTCTTCATTGCTGTGCTGTCATAGCTGCATATCTTTTTCTTTGAAAGTAGATTTTTTTAAAGACATCAATACACAGCAGATTATCACACCACATCAAAAGTTATTTCTCCATAAACAGAGCACAGAATGCCCTTGAGTTTAAAAAAAAAGAAAAAGAAAAAGCAGCACCTTTTTATAATCACAGTTTGACACAGAATTTATTGAATTTATATAGTTGTCGAACCTTATCATCAGAGGTCCTCTGGTTACTTAGTCAGGTCCTCCCTCCTTAACCTAAACAATCAGACAGACAACCACAACATTGGACAATGCAATTTAATCCTTTGTCCTGTTCCTATCAATATCAAAGACACTGCTCTCTGACATCAGTTGAAGGAAAATGAAATGGAATCTGAATTTTAAGTAAGAAAAACACAACAAAGTATTTTGATAATCACTTTTCATTTATGACATTCACACAATAAAACTTAATACCCTGTATTAATTTAAAAAAATAGTCACATGAAGAAGGATGAGAGTTGAGTTTTCAGTTACACTAAGTGAGGAAAGACATTTACTTTAGACAATAGTTAGGAAAAACATACTTGAAAGATCTTGAAGCACTACAGAACATTTAGCAAATTATTTTGACTTATTTTTGCTTGACTTCTTCAAAAATGTTAACATGTTTTATGCTGTATTTAAAAAATCATAATATTTGTATTTAAACCAGAACAATATCTTTGTTTTGACTACCCTATGAAGTTTCTTTATTTTCGGAAGATTTAAAAAACATAGATTCAATTTCAATTTGACAGATCTAGAAGATGTTTTCTTTAATTCCTAAATATCAGTGTCATGTGATAAAAAGATTGAATCAGAAGCATTCCCAGATACATATTTGGTACTGACTAGGTCTAGATTGAGTGGTATATGTTCCTTTAAAAGTTCCCTCTATTTCAGTTAAAATCAGAACAACTATTTAGCTCATAAGTGACTTTAATGCTTTTTTGTTTTTTAAATAGACAAATACTCTTAAGGGAAAAAAGTATATTATACACACACCTACATTCATAAATGTGCCAAAAAGTTAATCTAAACTACTATCATTCACAACACCAATATGCATTTAAAATAAGACAGGAAAAATAATCAGGATACTTTTAATACTGATATCCATAAACCAAGAAGTTTAAATCCTATATTATTATAAATGGTGGCCTTGAGTAAATTACTTAACCTGTCTGTATATTCATTGCCTTGATAAAAAAATATACCTCCTTCATAACTTGTTTTGATTATAACAGTTATAATGGGCACATATTCACAACAGTACTCAAATTATAGTAAGCATTGCATGGAATTTTTAGCTATGGTTATCATTGTACTAATGCATATGACACAAGTTAATAATTCCATTAAATATAAATTTAAGCAAAGTATAAAAGAAAAAGATAAAAAATAAAAGAAATAAGATATATGCTTGCCTTTACTTAAGCAATCAGTATGAAATATTCTATTACTTCACTTACATTAATATCTGTCCAAAATTCCATCAAATTGCATGATTTCATGCATTATTTATTGCTTTGATTTTAAAAACAACACCCACTAAAATAAAATAGCATTAATTGCTAAGAAGCTTAATCATTTTAATATAAAAGTTCTCTATTATATAGTACATATTGATATAGTATAATAATATAAAGGGTTTGAGAGGGGTTGACAAGAAAAAAAAACAATAAAAATTAAACCAGCTCATGCTTAAAACATATTTGCCATATTTTTGAAGAAATATTTTTTTAATGATATTCACAGAAACTGGTTCAAATTTATTTAGTTGGGAGAGTAAAACTGAGTTATACCATTTGGAGGATAAAATAAATTCAAAATATTATATTCAGATGAAATATGAGTGTCAAGGAAATGATGTTAAGAATAGATGTGTCCCTCAATAAATATTCCTTCTTAAAGTTAAAAATCTAATCCCATAAAAAAACATATCTACTTTTCACCAAAACTTCTGCATAGTTTTTGTATTTAATCATCTATTTTAACTTTGTTATTACATTTTTACACTTCATATCTGCATATGTTCTACTTAACCTTCCATGAAACACCGTGTCAGAGTCTTATCTACTTCCCTCACTCCCATCCCCCCTCTTTCTCTCCCTGTCCCCTTAGAAAACCTGGGCAAATTTTTACTAAGTCTAAATTTTGTTTTTGCTCTATTGTATATTGCCAGTGTATGTGTTTTTGTTTTTTGGGGTGTTTTTTTTTTGGGGGGGGGTTATTCATAGTTCATCTATTAGAGAAACCATCCAATATTTGTCTTTCATTTTCTGACTTCTTACACATAGATAATCCCCCCAAGGACCATCCATTTTGTTCTAAAGAACACTGTTTCATCTATTTTAGGAGCTATGTAATATTCCAGTGAGTGTATATTCCACAACTTCTTTACCCCTTCGTCTATCAATGGACATTCAGGCTTATTCAGATATTTAAATTTTTAATTTAACAAAGCACCTTTCACAATGTCCCTTTATATTCTCGTCATAATGCTGCACATGTGCTTATTGCTTTTTAAGCACTTCCCTAAGCAGCTCTTACTCAATATGCTAGATAATTTTGTGTTAAATTACAAAAATATTTTATTGATATTTGGAACTAGAACCTAGATCTGCAAGAAAGAGGGGAAGTCAAGATCAATATTTTTCTTTAAAAAGTTTAAAATAAGCTGATTTCATATTTTTTAAGCTTCTTCGTATTTTACTTTAAATGAAAATTGAATTTTATGATATCATATATATTGGAATTAAAATTTTAAGTTGTTTCTTTACAAAAGATGGAAATTTGTTAGCTCATTTATTATTTCCATATATATATATTTCTATCAGATATACATATGACATGAACATAGAGAAGAGTGATTTATTTTCTTGGAAACATGATGTCACGAGGTGCACCTACACACTCCCTGGGTCTAGAAGTCTCAAGATTTCATTCTGGAGATGCCTTTTAGGAGACCAAGCCACCCCTCCCCACACTGCAGGAGAGGAGAGGAGGGCCAAGAACTGGGGACACTGGCCCCACAGCAGGGATGCAATGTGAAACAGAGGAAATGAATGGCCACTCACAGATGCCTGTATCCACTAAGAAATTTCTTCACGGACACTAGCAGAGGGTGAGAACCCCCCCTAAACCTGAAACCAGAAACTTAAGATAAAGCTGCGATACAACAGAGATGGGATTGGAGAAGACAGCCTCCAATGAGAAAACATGGACAGACCGCAAGTAGATATAGACTGACTGCCCAACACAATCTCAAGACAGAAAACCTACCAGCAAGGTTCGCCTGGCTCCGACAACACAGTCCCTCACCCAATGAAAGAACACTGACACAGGAAAGAAAAAGACTAATGAACTTAGCACAGACTAGTAAACAGCAAAGAACAGGGTTTGAGAGACTAAAGGGGGCACCAGAGGGAGGAAGGAGGGGGAAGCATTTTAAAAACCATTTACCAAGGTTGTGATTTAAAAAATAAAAATACATGCATGCATACATGAGTGATTTATTTTCTTAATATTTTATTTATACCTATCACTACCACAATTATTTCCCTGAATAACTCAGTACCATGATAATATCTACTCATATCATTCAATTAATTTGTTCCAAAGGGATGTATCACACATTGAAAATCCACCTGATGTCTTGGAGACCAAATTTCCCTAAAAGACATAATGCCAGGTGTAGAACAATATGACCTGTACAATATAAACTATCAAGGGATGACAAATTTAAATGTTCTGACAAATTTAAATTAAATTTAAATGAGCAGAAGCTTAACTTTATTGGAAAAATACTTATTTAATTATATTAGCTATTTTCTTCTTTATGATGCAATTTTACATGATATAGTCCCTAATCACAACAAATAGTAAACACTTTTGACTAATATACTACCTTTGATTATAGTTACTGGGAAAACCTTTTTATTTATAACTATTTTATGTCCTGATTTATGGAGAAGGTATTTTCTTTAAGCACAATGTAGTATATCCTTAACAAACGTGTTTTGATTATATTCTTCAATGTCTTTGTTATACTTTTAAACTGTCTATTTGAAAAAGTACGAAGACTCTAAAGAGAGTGCTTAAACAAAGTTAAGACCAAGATAGGGCATAGCTCATTTTCGATGGATTCCCACCTACATGCACAATAGCAAGATGATCCAGGCTCAGAGTCCAACAACAAGATATATTTAACAAAGAGGAACCTGGGGGAAAGAAAAGAGTTTGTAAGACCAAAAGCAGCCAGGTGTCTCAGCCCAAAGAGCGTACAGTGTCCAGAAATCCCAAACAAAGATCACACACAAGTCAAAGATGAATTGACATTGCAGCAGCCCATAGCAACAGTCTGAAGTCTACAATGGATGCTGGACCAGACAGTGATATACTGAACAGCACCAGTGGGCAAACCCGCAGAACCAGAGGCTATGGTCAGCTCTTCAAGATGCTGGGAGATGGACATTTATACTTCCTGCAGGTGATATCAGAGTCAGGGTTGGACAAAGGTCCATTGGCCAAGTCTTCACACAGGTCTACATAGCTCTCTCTTAAGAGGCTATCTGCCGAATCTTTCCTCTTCAAAGTTGACAAATACTTCCTCTTTGAAAACTGACTGTTGACTTCTTCAATGAACTCTTCTGTTTGGAAATCAAAGCAGAATGAAGAAAACTGTTTTTTAATCTGCTTATATCCCTTAAGGTGTTCCATTTTAAAAGTCTGATTATACCATTTTCAATCCTAAGCATCTGATAGATGTACCCACTTAACACCAATCAGCTCATTTTCTATTTTTCAATTTTTTATTATTTTTATTTTTTATCCACATCCCTTGTCTTTATCCCTACCTGTTTGGCCTCTCCTCCCTTTTTTTATGCTTCAGTTCTATGGTCACCTTGCTAGTTTGACTGTTTCTTGAGTTTTCATTTCATTTCTTAGTAGTTTGCATATAAATGAGACCATCCAGCATTTATCTTTTTCCTTCTAATTTTGTCTATCATCATGCCTTCTCCATCATCCGAGCTCCATCCATGTTGCAACAAATGGCATGAGTTTGCCTTTTTTGATCACTGATTTATATTTCGTTGTAAAAGTCAGCCACAATTCTTTTTATTCATTTGTCTGTTGGGGGGCATTTGGGGTTTTTTCCGTATCTTTGCTATTGCAAATATAGGAGTGCAGTTCTCCTCCCAAATTAGCACTTTTGTGTCCTTTGGTAGATTGGCAGAAGTAATATCATGGAATCAAATGGTAGAGCCATTAAAAATATATCTACCACTCACATTGCTTTTCATAGTGGTTGGACCACTTTGTATATCCACCAGTATTGTTAGAGAGTTCTTTTATATCTACATCCTCTTTAGCATGTGTTTTTTCTGGTTTTTTGTTTGTTTGTGTTGATGTGGGCCATTCTCATTGGAGAATTTTTGTTTGTTTGTGTTGATGTGGGCCATTCTCACTGGAGTGAAGAGGTTTTGTTTTATATTTCCCTGATACTTAATGATGTTGAACATTTTCTTTTTTTTTTTAATATTCCTGTGATCCATCTGCATTTCTTCTTTGGAGAAAAGTCTTTTTAAGTCTTTTGCCCATATTTTGATTAGGTCATTTGCTTTTATATTTTCTTCAGTTATGTAAGCCCTTTGTAGATCTTTGATATCAGGCCATTACCAGTTGAATAGAGTGCAAATATTTCCTCCTATTCCATTGAGTGTCTCGCCATATTAATTATTATTTCTTTTGCAGTACAGAAGTTTTTAATTAATTCAATCCCAGCTGTTTATCTTTTTGCTCATTTTCTTTGTTTCTAGAGATGAATTCTCAAAGAAATCTCTCAGATGTATATCATGGAGTTCTATATATTTTATGGTTCCAGATCTTACATTCAAGCTATTTTCTATTTTGAGCTGATTTTGATATATGGAATAAAATTGTAGTTTGGATTCTTTTGAGCTGATTTTGATATATGGAATAAAATTGTAGTTTGGATTCTTTTTTGTTTTCTCTTTCTTTTTTTTTTTTTTTTTTTTTTTTTTTTTTTTTTTTTTTTTTTTTTTTTTTTTTTTTTTTTTTTTTTTTTTTTTTTTTTTTTTTTTTTTTTTTTTTTTTTTTTTTTTTTTTTTTTTTTTTTTTTTTTTTTTTTTTTTTTTTTTTTTTTTTTTTTTTTTTTTTTTTTTTTT